>NQIM01000065.1:0-125748 GCA_003426235.1 Xylaria polymorpha
CAAGTACGATTCGATCCTCTCGAACCTACAGACATCAAGGACCATGTCATGACACCGAATTCAGGCTCGATAGAGCGACAGCCAGTGAGCACACATGACGATTGGGGGGGCAACCGGCACGACATCACCAGGTCCCAATTAGCGATCTTGTCTGGAGAACGCATCAGCGACGGGGCGTTAGATAGCCATACGATAGTCCTAGGCAGCTCTTAGATATTTCACATTAGCTCCTTGTTGCACTCAGGCAAAGCGCAGATGGAAAGCAGGCGGCGGTAGTAGGGCGCTTCACCGAACATACCCTACCTAGGTAGGTATAGATAGGTTTGGGAATTTGCCGTTGTTCAAGGACGAGAAGGCTGGGTCTACTACCGAATGGAAAGGGCATAAATTTAAGTAGGTCCCTAGTATTGCATTTTACACAGGTATGAATGCGGCTCTGAGGGAAATGACCTGATTACCTACATTACTAGGTAGGTAGAGTGTTGGGGGCCGGTGCCAGTAGGTATCCGGTTAAGTGCGGTACTGGTTTGCGATGCAAGCCCTTTCTGTACCTATCGATTACAGCCTGGAGGTTCCTCCAATGGATCCCTCGGACCAAACGCAGCTTTGCATATCTCCAGAGTCTACGCATAGGTACCGTAGGTATATTCATATTTTCTACCTCATCATGTGGGCCATCAAGCCTAAGTAGGCCATCCTCACTACGCATATGTTGTATCACGGCTTTCTTCCTGCTACTTATATGTAATCTAAATAGGTATTACTGTATCAGTGTCCAGCACCTATTCTCCTTTCTCCGCGTGTGCGCATCTCTCCTTGGCTTTACGCCACCCCTCCAAGGTCCTAGACGGCATACCTATCTGGACCAAGGTGCACAGTACAGTAGCCAATATGATTTATAATGCCATGGGGCTGCCTTTTGATCGAGAGAGTAGTCGTATAATCGTCTACTTTCTGATATCTTCTCCGGATCTCCCGTGCCTCCTTCTGGAACTTTCACACCTCGTGACAATAAGCATCTTTGTGCGTCGTGGATTTCTCTCGTTTCTCGGTGAAATTCTAAGCTCCCACTACCCACCTAAGGCTTACTGCTTTTTATTTTCTTCCCTCGCAAAGTATAAGCACAGAAAGTCGGAGGCTTCTGCCATTATTCTCGCAGGGTCGATCTCTGTGTACAGTAGCTGTCGCTTGAGCTGACTGGCGCCTATCATGGCGCGACCGACATCTTCGATGCCGATAATAGGAGTACAGGTAGGCGGTCAGCGAGGCAACTTATACTTGATCCTGATAGCTCGACGCCATCGATAGCCACTTGCCACGATGACCAGAGCATCGTTCCATGGTCGATCTACTCATCACCATATGCGCTCTAAACTAGAAGGTTGAAGCGAATCTGTCCAAAATATAGACACAGGCAGAACGCCATTTCGACAAATTGATGTACCCATCACGTTATCAGAAAATCTTACGTCGGACGTCACCGCTGATACACCAGTACCTAGGTAGCACATGAGGTCCAATAAGATGGCACCGCCACCGGATGCTTCCGGCTTCGCCGAATTCGGACCCTCAATAGTATAATTTTTCTACGAGCTTCAGCGTCGCCGGGTCCCCCTAGTCCTATAGGAGGGAGGAAAGACGGAGAGAGATCGATAATTGCATTCAGGGATGCGATTTCTCCCCAGACTCAATTGAAAGCGAGGCCTCAGCAAGTTTAGCTTGTTGATGGGCCCGGGATATCGCCCCTATTCCAGGATATACTCGCCACGGTGGCAAGCCAATCTCGACCAACACCAAGAATTGTCTACCACACTACATCCCTCTTGCAACAGGCAAGCGCCAATACCATGTTGATGTCGAGCACACCTTGGGCTCGCCTCCTGTTAAGCGGTTTTTTTCGGTGCGCGAATCAAGGCTAGTTTCGCCCTCTCACAAGATTCGCATCAGCACATGGTAGTACTCACTTCACACTGAGTAACTAGCAACAGTTTCTTACTCGACATGTCCTACGCAAGGAAGCTGAGAATGTCAGGTTGGGTCATGGCGTCCTATGTATGAGCTATGACTGGCTCGTTAACACGCGGTGGGAGAAGACATCCATGCAAATAGGATGACTACTCCTTGCGTTGAAAATTCACCGCCTCGTTGATGAGGAGTCATAGCCTTTTGCCACGACTGACACACAACATTCCCGGTCCTAGGATACTCCCTGACAGAGATATCTCCCGGCTCATAAGCCGGGACATTTCGATGAGATTCAACTCGAATATCAATTCTTGATCCGATAAATGTGTGATGATCGCCATCCAATCATCAACTCGAATGACGTTACAATTTCAAGGCACGAGACTTAATAGGATATTAGCAACCAAATCCTTGGATGTCACGAGAACGTAAACCCTTGTCTGATCAATAATTTCTCAGCTACCATGCTATAAAGCCGCCCGCCACGTTCCCACTTCATCAAATCAGCTGCCTCAACGTCTTGGTTGCCTTATAGTACTACCTCCAACCACCCAGCTGGTACTGAAATAGGCGGAAGCGGTGAGTCGACATCTGAAAAGGCAAGACAATAATCATAACAGGACAACAACAGGATCGCCTTCCGGTGGTAGTAATGACAGGCTAAGCGCAGGCTAAGGTTAGGGTTCTGTTGACACTCTTCTCACTCCGTATTTATATTGGCTTGCTCGTAGGAGAGTATGTTAAATTCAAATAATTGCATTACGATCTTGGAATATGCCGAACTAGCCTAAGAAGTATCAGGCGATCTCCCTTTACGTTACGATTCCCCTTTTTGAATAAATAAATAAATCTATTCGCCCTCCTTTTCACATATCAATGTCGATCCTCCTCTATAGCAACCCTTCTGAGCCAATGAAACACAAAGTCAGAGGTTAAGTATACTTATGTTTCTTGTCCCGCCGCACTGAGTATCTTGACAGGAAATGTACACATACGTGTCACTGTCCACCTAAATTTTTGACTTGATACCATTTGAATACCTAATGATCTTGCTTCACTTTTTCCAGAACGCCCTTCTATCTTGATTCAAGAAATAAGGGACGCCTTGCTCCTCTGATGCTGCGCAAAGGTTCCAAAATACTTCACATACTAGATGTTCTCTCTCATGCTCTCTCATGATAGCTCTAAGTAGCCTTGTACATCAGGGTGTTTATCTCAACAGCCTCAAAGCTACGCATAACTTACTAAGCTAGGGCAGGTAAGGCAAACATGGCAATGATGCGAGGAGACGCGTTCTGTTTTGACTGCATCCATTCGTCCATATTTCCGAAGCGATGGTACCCAATGTCTAATTATTCATCTCTGTTCCTTGGCGCAATTAGTCATTCTGCTTTCCAGTCGACTACGCTAATATCATTCCGATTTCTTTATTCTTTGATGGCGATATGAGGCTTGGCGTGGTTAAAATACTGGTTAGACTACAGGGATTCGGGTTGATCACCAAACACAATAGAATAGTGGATGACTTGCCGATGATCATGAGCCTCGGATAAACATTGTCTACTAACGCATTTCTGATATGGCACATTGGTAAGTTGAGGGTGTAAAAATAGAAAGAAACACAGCAGAACTCGCCCCCACAAGCAATATATTATGCTGTCTCTTCTGATTATTCATGGCCAACTCTAGACCTCTCAATAATGACCACGACGACATGAAATCGTATTCAGGTCCTCTATATGCAGCTAGCCATGAGCCATATACGGTAGTCCTGAACAGGGCTCTCCAGCCTTACATGAAAGGTCTCATAGTTACGCTCTAGACAGGCTTCAAATGGTATACTTCTTGGTACAACTTAGCCCAACTATGCACAGTTACCCAAGGCAGACTTACGTGCTTTGACATATTGAATACAAAGGGAATACAGAACACATGCATTGTTTTGGACGCCTTACATCTGCAGCCCCAAGCATGATTTCATCGTACAGTAATTATAATTGCTCTATACTAGACAATTCGTTGGCTTATGGGTCATCACCTGGGCAGTGTAAGCATTGCGTTCGAAAACAGCTTCGTTGACTAGTCCAGCCCACATCTATCTACACGTTGCCTCCCTTGTTTGGCTTATTTGGGCTGAGATGTACGATGACACTATGCAAGGAGAGGATCTCGGTGTTACGTTTATCCCTTACTTCGTCACAGCAAAATCCACTGTCCAGTCGTTTAATATGACACTAGGGGCCAAATTAACGAGGTCAAGAAGACTGTGTGGCTATCCTCAGCTTGATGTTTTTGAATGAAGCTGTCGCCTCCATTTTACTGGTGCCGATGTTCGCCGAAGTACTGTTGTGTCTCGCGTATTACGCTGCACATTTATGCCTAAAGAGCTCTGACAAACTTTGAAACTTGGATGCCCTAACCTTAGGACTTGTGTGTAGCATCTCAGTGCCGTCTTACCGGGGTTGCATGGAAGCTGGCCTAAACTGGGCATCTATACGTACACACAACAGTCCAACAATCCACAGAAGTATGTATGCCTGATAATAATCGTAGCCCGAGCTGCCGAGCTGAGACGCAAGCCAGTAGCTAAGCGTGTGGGACTCTTGGGTAGACCAACTTGCGGCCCCAGTAAGAACTAATACAGTAGTAAATGAGGCAAAGATAATGATGCGAGAGTTAGGCTATTTGGCTTATCCTTGGGATTCCATGTACACGACGCCATCAACAGCTTTCTCGGGAACAATTTGTCTGTCATACGGACTAGCTCCACGCAAGACCATCTAGCCGAGAAGCAAGCAGATTTGTTTATGAACAGTGTGGTATTTAGACAGATGCTCCGCCCTGGAAACGAGTGGGCAATAACGCAAATAGTCAGCTTAGTGCTACCACCACGCCTCTCCACAAACTCGATACGGTTTGATACAACTGGTTGGTCGCCCCAGAATATTAAGTACGGTTCTAAGTGGGTGGGCTGGGCTAGGCTAGTGGCACGAACTTGCTAGGAAGCTGATGTTATCAAAATCGCCCCCCAAGCCATAGGATTCCAGTCATGTCGATTGATGCGGTATTACCAAAGTGAAATGAATGAAGCGGTTGGTTATCCGTGAACCGAAAGCTTGAATATACAGTCGCTCACATCTCGTATTCGAAAACCACCCAAGTCGTGCTTTTGAGTGCCATCCGACACTAATTGGACAAATTTCCGATCGCAGCCTACCAAGTGCTTATCCCCAACCAGAATCCTGGTGAATGAATTCCCTCGTTGACTTAATATCATGAACACCAAAAAATGATGTTACTAAATATCACGCTATGCGAGTATCCGGCGGATGACTGCGTATACCTACCCTTGTGGACACAAACGCTGTGCGCCCATACCAGCGGGAAACGCCATGCGGCGGCATTGAGGGGAAGGCAATGGATAAGTTTGTCGCAAAACAACATATTCCAAGACAGTTTGCTCGATAAAAGTGACGGATGAGAGTAGCACCTACCGGCTTCCGCTGCTGACCGGCTCAGGCTGGTGATGCAAGACGTAACCTTTTCATTTCCATTCGGCCATAACGTGATATGTTGGTGAACTCGAGGCGAGACCTAGTGTCCCGGTCGCGATCTGCCTACCGAATCCCCGGAGAGCCAACTCCGAGCGGACCACAAGGTATCAGAACAAACATCGAGAGAAGCGAGGTGAAGCGTTGTACGGCAGCTTCTGGTCTCGGAAATCCCCGCACGGAGAGGTGAAACCGAGGACCGGCTCCTCTCACGAACGTTCGCCTGGGTTTCAAAGTATGAGCGCCATGGATGAAGCTTTGTAGGGCTCCTCGGGCAGGGCATACTGTAGGTTTGGAATGATCGACGACGTGAGATGAGAAGAGAAGAAAGGAGGTGATGCTGATGGCAGGATTGCAGCTCGCGAACCATCTGCCGATAGACCGCTCATCATCATATTATATGTGCAGTACAGATGCTACACAGAATATGACATGTCTTTTGATACGGGTATGCGTGTGAACAGGGCCGCCCAACCCATCGGATCTGTCCCGGTGTGTGCCCAGTCTCCAACTAATCTGCTGGTAGCGTCGCTGCGCTAACCTTTATCGCTGGCTAACTAGATCGTTAATGGTTCGAGGGGCTCACCGATTGCTATCTGTCACCGATGAAGTGCAAGGTATCCAAGCATCAATTTTCCCCGGTGTAGAGTAACCGAGGTCTCCCACATCTTCCATCTTCGCTGACATTAAGTAGATTGTTGGCAGGATATACTAGTATGGCGTGGGAAGGCGATTTCAACGGGCGGGTCAAGGAGACGGTGAACACATAGTTACCATCGTTGGCCCCCGTATACATATGGGAATGCTCACCGAGAGGGGCTATGTGCTGGGCCACACAGAGATCTCTGATGCGATTCGACGTCGCTCGCTGTCTGTTCCCGAAGCCGGCGCATTACGCAACGTTCCCTTCGCCCAGTGCGTTTGTTAATTTGGGTCTTTGGAACAACACGTATGCAAGCCTCAGCACAGCCGGCTGCCCGCCCTGGCAAGCTAATCGTGCCCAATCGAAACTTCTGGCAGGAGGCAAGAGGATGAGTCTCCGCGCCTTACCAGGCAGGCAGCAGCTGATTGCCGCCGATGAAGAGCGGCGTGTTAGATCCCAGACCGGTTCTAGAAAAGTTGCCTGAAAAGCTAGCGTAGCTTCTGATTATATCCACCAACATATAGATTCGGGAACAAGGGTCAGTGCTGTGCTAAAACACACCGTTAAATCGATGTTCAAGCATTAACCCAGTTCCAAGCCGCGTGGGTGCCATGCTATGGTTAGGGATTGTCCCATACCCATGTCCACACAGTGCCATTGATTTGTTGGTAAGAATGAAGGAGTCTGTGCTCTCTCTTTTATTATTAATAGCACGACAGCACACTTGCAGGTTAGGCAAACATTGAGCGGATACTTTGTTGGTTTCCGTTCCCCTGCTAGTAAGGATAAGACTTCTGGGTAGGTAGTTCAATGAATCTGTGTGTAGACGGTGCACAGTACCACCTCCTCATCATGTGATCCTGACAACCCGAAGCCGTAGTTGACTCGCTCGTGTTTGACTTCACATCTAGGGATGCTCAGCTAGCTTGGGTCTTTGAAGATTCTGTTAATCTATTCCGATTGTTAATATTCGTCTCTACGCTCACCATGGGGGGTATTGTGTATGAAATATATGTATCCGTTGCTGCTGCCATGATGTTTTAGATTAAAAATGTCTCGGCACCCTCAAAAAATATTCTTTCGGAATTTTAATATTACATACACCCCTTAGATCTTGTTTCTATAGAGACGCACGGTGAGAAACCCCTACGTGCCTTTCCATACTATATACGTGACGCAAACAACTTGGAATGAAAAACACTTTTCATGGGACGATTGGGGGCAAGTTGCGAGATCCCTCATGACAGTATATGGCCAGCTACCTATACCATCGGCCAGACAAAATATAAATTTCTTCCTCATGTAAGCTGAAAACGAAAACAAAAAAGGGATGCTCTCGTGTTTTTGTTGTCGATCGTCATGTACTTCCAGTAGCCAACCGATTACATCACTACGGTATCCAGCTATATGGCAATTGCATTAGAATAAAAAGAACTCAAAGGCGCTGAACTGGGTAATACCTTGGCGGCATGTAAACCCCTATGCTAGCATGAGGAGTGTTTTTTTTTCGGCGGGCTTACCTGACGGAACCCGGGCAACATGGTTCGGAGGTATTTGCATATCGGTTACGTGATCCTAGACAACGTCCTTGAAATTCCTTGATATTTGGTGTTCACCAGCATGAAGACTGTAGGTTCCCGTTGTTGGCTCAACTGCGTATAATTTATTTTCATGTGTGTTAATGAATGCTTCGGATGGCGTAGTAGTTGCTGATGAAATACGAATAGCGAAGCCAATAAATTTTACAGCACCCGTGACATGTATACCAGGGGAGGAAATTTATTACGCGGAAAAAATGAATCCACTAATAATACCCATGAGTAGGCTGTCTTTGAGGTTAAGACAAAAATGGTGTTGCAAGGACTCCAGCCTTAGATCCTTTCTATCCATAGGTATTCTATCCAAATATTGTGACATTTCCATGTGACCCATAGTATCCGAAATCGCAGCGCGTCGTTACGGTGTTCATCTCTGGATCGAATTTCTTCCATATATTTCCCCCCTCTTTCTCTCCCCTTTCGTAAGATTAGACCGGAAAACTAGCATGGGCAGTATGCAAAAGATCAATGTCTATGGGTTACCTTCTACCTGGTTGCAGACTGGGTGCCTCTAAATTATTTTCATGATATATTCAATTGCTCTTTGGTAGTGAACAATGCATTTGGGAAATTCTTCACGACGACTATCGTAAGGTCATCTCTTCAGCGACGTGGTCCAGTTACGAGGTTTAAGTCCTTGGGATATTTCTCTCGGGTAACCCTTTATAACTCAGGTATACATTATATACTTTGTCACAAGGCATACATAGGCTTCTATTGTTGCGCGAAGGTCTAATCTAATCCTACACAATGTCTGTCTATATACATACATGCTCTTTGTTTGACGTGATGGTGACAATCGTGACGGACTTTTTAACTTGTATATTATCGAACAGGATATAATGCTAGGTCGGCCATTCATTTCTCATATTGGGACACATTTCAAATTTAGCAGTCTAGGATGATAGAAAGCCGGAAAGACTGCCTTCACAACCGACCACTGCGTATACCACTATTTACAAAGTTTATACGGGTTGAATTCGTTCCGGATTCTTCGGTGTCCCATGCACTAAGGCGTGAAGCTATTCAGTGCGGGTGGTTAGGGCGGTGTATAGTCTCGTATGCTATGGCAATTGTGTAGATAGTCTAATAATTCACTCATCGATCATTCATTCGAGGGTTAATTCTGTGGTTAGTAATTAGATATATTCAAAACAGCCAAGAGCTACAAACAGGTACCTAGTGGTGATAGTGATTCCTGAGGTCCTGACTACCTATGCAGTTATCAGCCATAGCAGACCCCGGTTGAAGCATGTTTGTTTGGTCACACCAGACGGCCTCCGCGTGACTCATAACTTCAAGTTCAACACACTCGCTGATCGACCTAAATAAAAATAATTATATCTCTCCATGTTATAAAAGTAAAATTGCTGCAAACATAGCACATATTTTACGGTTATCATAGACTTCTATCCAGGTTTCCAGCCTAGACATTGACGTGAGAACAGGATTTGAATCATGAAGCACCGCAAACCATTATTACTTATAGATGGCTGTACCGGCGAAGGTGGAGGGCAGCTCGTTAGATTGGCCTGCGCACTTGCTGCCGTAACGTCTTCTCCGATACGGATCACTAACGTGAGAGGCAATCGAAATCGGGGCGGCGGTGAGTAGAAATAATCGCACGGGTGAGAAAACGCGGCTGAACATGAGCATCACAGGCTTGAAATCGCAACATGTCTCGGCAATAGAATGGCTTGCCAAAGCTACCCAAGCCGAGGTCAGCGGGCTAGTAGTGGGAAGCCGCACGCTTGAGTTCAGGCCTGTGGTACCTCCGACGGCGGTGAAAGATCGAAAGATCGTCATCACAGCAGAAAGCCGCGGCGCCAGCACCCTGCTCATCCTCCAGGCTGTTTTCCCCTATCTCCTGTTTTCAGGGAACGATAACGGTGACCCTATAGAGCTTGAGATCCACGGAAGCACAAATCCTTCGTTTTCACCATCTTACGAGTATCTGGACCAGGTCTTATTGCCAACATTGGAGGAACGATTTGGCATTGTGGTAGAGCGACAGCTAAAGCAGCGGGCTTGGACTGTCGGGCCCCTAGGTCAGGGTGCCATTTGGCTCAAATTCCAGCCTCTTTCTCCCGGCCAGACCTTAAAATTAGTAAAGCCTTGGGATGATAAAAGCCAACCGGGCGACCTCAACAAGATGAAGCAGATTGATGTCAGCATCTTGGTCCCGCATGCTATGCGTGAGCCAGTGGAGAACGCAATGGTTGAATACCTCGGTGCCGCGTTCCCAGAGGCGGAGATCAACTTCATCGTCAACGAGGACAGTGGCCATGATGCGCGAATGTACGTACTCGCAGTCGCCCATTCGGAGTCTGGCTTACGATGGGGGCGGGATTTCCTCTACGACCGGAGTGCGAAGAAGAAGCAGGTAACCACAATCGCCAAAGAGATAGCAAAGACGGTCACAAAACGCCTATTTGAGCAGGTTAGTCACTAGAGCCCTTAATTCCTTATTTCAGCATGTCTTAGAGCCACAAACTGCATAAACCGGCATGTATTTCTGTTTTGCCGCCTCTGAACATTCGCGAAATCGAAGAATGTTTACTATAAGTGAATATTGCTGACTGCTTGAAAGACCACTGTTCATACCGCAGCCGTTGATGAATATCTCCAGGACCAGCTAGTAGTATTTCAAGTGCTGGCGGAGGGGAGAACAACTTATTGGAGCCGAGCGACTGAGAGATTAGATGACGAAGCACATTCAGATCCAGCGAAAGAAGTTGACGAAGTGAGTCAACGCCTTGAGGATTTGAACGTCAATGAAACTCCGAGAAAGGACAGAACTCGTGGACCATTCGGATTTGGATCAACGCACGCTACAACGGCAAGATGGGTTGCGAGCGAACTCATCCCTACGGTTCAGTGGTTCAACAATGGTACCATTTGCGAAGGAGCCGGTATCTCATTCTAACTCTCTGTGCCAACTATCCGTAACCGAAGATCAAAGCCATGATGAAAACCTTGCCCAACTCATCCTCCGAGAGGCCAATCCTAAAATTTCGATTCTTCGATCTGATAAGTGCTAGCTTAGGTCCGTCTCGTCCCAGCCTCACAATATCCGTTCAACAAACTTACTCACATATGACCCCAGCGCCCTTATGCATCCCACTTCCAATCTACATTGCCTGGTTCATAAAAGTAGAATACGTTGGGTTGCTAATTTCTGTTGTAACTACAAGGCTGAAAGCACATACCGGTCAAACGTATCCCTCTTAACAGCATCTTTCGGTGCCCTTGGCACGTACTTACAGTAGGACCTATACTGAACCCACGCGTTCGTATCTCGACGCTTCGCTTAATCAGCTTAGTACTTTCGCTTATGCTAGACAGCTTTCAATTCAATAGCCGG
Organism: Xylaria polymorpha; assembly: GCA_003426235.1. NCBI lineage: Eukaryota > Fungi > Ascomycota > Sordariomycetes > Xylariales > Xylariaceae > Xylaria > Xylaria polymorpha. The sequence continues at coordinate 11,122 of NQIM01000065.1, forward strand.
TGGCCGTGAACATTTCCCGGGGTTTGACTTACTAAGCGGGTTGCTAATCATTCGTCTTGAGGAGGTACAAAGTCTTCATTTTGAAGACGAATACATCCGGATCTACGATGTGAACCTTGGCGGCTGGGATTCGTTTTTGTCAGCTCGTCATCGAGCCTAGTATCATGTCCCAATTTAAGAATACATCTTACAATCCCCGGACAGTACCATTCCTACTTTAATCTGAAGGGCATATCTCAACTGATATTCCGAAGCCGTAGGTTAGCTTTGGAACCGGGATAGATAAAGACTGGGTGTTGAGAATGTGGGATCCCTGCTCTATTGTTTTCATTAGTCCAGGATTGAGGCGTCATTAATTTAACGTTACCGTGACCGCTCTATTCATGTAACCGTTGTTGACTCAGTGAGTTATATTCCGCATGATTTTTGATAGTTCCTCCCTGCCACGTTTTCTTACCTGCTTCTCACCTCGTGGGGAAGCGGGGGTATTACTGCTCAGTACCAAGAATGAAGCCCGGCCACCGTGTCGGTTGGTTTAGACCGAGGATATAGTATATGTCATAGCGTAGAAGCTGGGGAAGTGGATGTAGAAATATGGAGTTTTATGTACTTCGTAGGTACTTCCAAGTTCCCTGCTACTGGTTTCCGCTCGTAGTATACTGCTTTATTATTCAACTATAAACGATATAGGTAACAATTGCAAATAACCCTAGGTGATGTCTTTGATTTACTCACGTCAGAGAACGCGTCTCCCGATCGTGCCAGAATAGAGCAGCAACCGTGATCGCGCATACACCACGTCTACAACCTAAGCATTATCGCCTATCTTTGCTTGTTCGGGCATCCCATCACTAAGAAAGCGAGAGATATTTCCCCTTGTCTCACAGTGCATTCCCGACCAGTAGATTCTTATCCGATTTACTCTGACGTTACTCAAACCCCTTGATTCTTACCTTAGCTGGGTATCTGATATCGTGAGTCAATGTTGTAAATGCAGCCTCTGCAAGCAACGGGACGTGGCGCTAACACGATCTAGGCTCGGGATAAGATAAAAATTCTAATATTAATTAAGAGAAGTATATTTTTGGACAAAGCGTTCGGTAGGGACCTGAATAATATCATGTTCATCCCGAGCAAGGGGCTAAGTAAGCGGCACATAATAAACAAATCATATATTCAAATCGTGCCACCAATCAAATCGAAATCCCTTGAAATTCGGGGAAAATGTAGTCAGCTGATAGGGGATATTAGCCAGTCATATGCGGGGGACGGAGAAAGGTCAGAAGTAAAAGAAGAAAATAATTATCGAAAAAAATCATCGAGGCGACATCAAGGGTTCTCACGGTGGACCTTGCTCAGGTAATTCGCCCAATTGAAGCTGATTGTCAACCCATCTCAAAGCCGAGATGGTCCCCGAGAGAATGTTCCTCGTCACCTTGGCACGCTTGGTTACCTGTCAGGTGATGCAGGGTCCAGGGCTTAACTGCAGACGTTGTCTACCATCTCTGAATACTGGTCCACCTATTGGTTGAAGTGACCACAGCGATCGAATGCCAAATCAAGATTGCTTACCCCAAAATCCTAGTAGGATAGCCAATTGTTACCTATACCGCAGAATGGTATCGACGCCGTTCTAAGACCCAGAGAAACGCTTCGTCTAGTCCCTCACCCGGATGACGGGAAGGTGGTACGTTGGCTCCTGTAGTAACGCCATTTTATATCTATATAGTCCAATAAGCGTTGAACATTCAATTAAAAAAGAAAGGGTTTCGCAGGACTAGAAGTTTTATCACGCAATAGACGAAGCCACGTACTAATAGACGAACTTAGGTAGAAAACTGGCAACTCATAGGCTAAGGTTGCCGTGAGGTGTTTGAACCATACAAGCTGAAGTAAAGTTCAAGATATATCGTGGACTTAATTGGTATACTTAGGTAACGGTGTATTCAAACCATTAGGCAAATATAGAACTACCGGAGGAGTCTTGAATCTCCAGTCTTGCGAGATTAACTCTGTCACGTCCTTCGGTTTTTTACGTCTGCTAAGTGGCTTGGATTTCCTTCGTCAACTAAGCTGAAAACCCGGAAACAAGGCGGATTGAATGTATATAATAAGACACGGTGCATCGATCTGAGCCGTAAGCTTCCTTTGTACTCGCTGCACCCCTGAGGAAGGCATCTCGTTTGCTCTGGTATGGACACCGTAGTTATTTCTTGGTACGCACACTGCATCATATCGCATTAACAAAAGATCGCAGCCAACGAAAGATCGTAGCCAACTGCATTCTCCATATTTCCTGGCCAGTTTCTGTAGGGCCTCTTTTTGCCCCTTTATTTGGTGTAAGTGAGCCGAACGATTATCATATCGTCTAACCCCTACCAGGGGGAACTGTGCCGCGTAATGCATCAGCACAGCGATGTTGATAGGTTGCGCACCAAGCCTGCTCACTTTTGCGGTGATCTCGAAACTCGATAGAGTTTTTTTGTTGTGGTTCAGCCCTGGAATGGCGAAGCAAAGTGAGTCTACCCAAACATCATAAGAACAATATACTGGTGGTGCTATTAGCGGCGTAAAGTGCACTGTTGAAGACTGAGGCCGTATACAATATAAAGACTCGCCAGTACGTTGAACGTGGGGGCCGGGGATATTTCTCTGGAACCCTGCACTGCTGTGACTTACCTGAGATGCAGAGTTTTTATGACTGTACAGTTCAGGTAGGGAAATCCATGGTGAGAATTGTTGGCCTTGTTGTACTTAGATCGAGTTGGAGGACTAAAATCTGACCTCACGATGTTGAATCCGTGACGCGGTGCGTGATAGCACAAAATCCGCGACTGCTTGAGTCATCTGGATTGAACTCTACCCCACTGCGAGTCACATCGGCAATAAAGCTGCTGAGTACTCCTTCACCGGTGAAGACACATGCTTACGCGCGATGTAAGCGAAAAGAGGGTAGCAAATCAGCCAGAAACCCGAGCCGATGGCTGAAAGGTCTGACATTCTTTTGACCAAGTTAACCAATCGCGAGCAGAATAACTAACGCCGAGCTCACGGGGGTGACAGTATTCGTAGTCATTGCTGACGACTATTGGGGTTGTGCTCCTGATTGTCGAGTGAGACGATGGAACGTGCTGCAGTGGATCGCGTGGACCTGCTGAGAGGTCGGCTGCTTAAGGACTGGACGATGAGGAATATGTCACCATGTTGCTTAGGATTGTAACCCTACTGCAGAGCCAGCTTACGGACCGGCTTTAGTGTCGCATCCGACGTCCCTGTAAGCGCCCGTCAGCCTTGCCGGCCCCCGACACGGTCGCAAGGCTATTCACGCCTCAAAATAAATTGACGGAGATGTAATAGCGTATTGTATGCGCCACTTACATCAGCAGCCGCAATGGTGCTTCTTTTGGAATCCTTGAAAGCACGTAATAGGTACATCAACAAAGGGGCGGGCCGCAGGGTAGATCCGAAAGCGGAAGGGGATCATCATGGAGAAGGACAAATGGGAACTCTTGATCAGTTCGGTGAGCCTTAGAGGCAGATTAATCATAGGGATGTAAACGTGCGTTGGCACATGTTGGATTCACCTGCAGCACTGCGCGGGACATGTGTTCCTGCAGGCACTACTTGGCAAAAAAGGGGAAAAGCAAACTCTTTGACCTTTACGAAAAGAACCCGGCCCTACCCGGCATTTCGCGGGGATGGAACAGTTCTAGGTTAGTATTCTCTGAAGCTGGTAGCCGACAACTTTTCAGAGTAATATGTAGAATGAAATTTGTTCAGCTTGTGCCACTTATAAAACTTGCATGGCAGTAGAGTATTGATGACAGTGAAGTGATGGTTCTTGTCTGCAAACTAACATTGGTATTTATTAGTGTATCGGATACCATACCGAGGCTGAGGACACCGGTTAGTATGAGGGTTGTGGGAAGCCAAAGGAGTTACGGTTGTTGTTGATGAATGAATCGTGAAGATGGTGAGCTTTGGGCGCCTTAATCAATACGTAAACAAGCCCTGCAATAGGTAGATTAAATTGTGCAATACCTTAATTTTACGACATCTTCTTCTGTAACCTGGGAGCTCCCCTTACTGCCGTAATTGGCGGTATCACGTCCGTTTACGGTGTAGCAAATAAGTGAGGGCTGCGTCGGAATTTGAAGTACTATACCCCGATTAAGAGGTCACACGACCTCGGTGCCCCGCAAGGGGCAGGCAGATCAAAATCAGATGTAAATAAAAAGAAAGAATATGGATGAAATTGAAGCAACGTGGCATTACTTGAGCGACCGTTGCTGGTACGTGGATAGGAGGCTCATGTGAAAAGTCAAACTCGTGACACTAGACTTGAGGACAGCCGGTTTGATAACGCAGGAGAACGTCTGGGGTGCTGTACGTCTCATTTCTATCTACACAATTTGAGACATAGATCTATGGTTGGCCGAAGATTATGATAGCGAGTTGCGTTCTGAAAGTTGTGCAGTCTGCCAGGGGCCAGTGGTTGGGTTGAATGGCGGTGTACAGGAAGGAAGAGCCGAAGCTGAACTTAATGCCTGCGCACGAACCGGCTCACAAATGCTCTTGTTCTGGCCCACTAGGGCTCGATTTGAAGAGGAGCTGGAAAGGCGACAACTAAGAATAACCTACAAAGTCCAAGCGTTGTGTGTACTACTTGCGAACAAAGGTGGGAAACGAGCGGCCGGACTGCGGCCGAGGTATCATACAACGCTAGGATCAAGTGATGTTAGATAGCTTCACAGACGGGGGGTAAAGAGGAGCCATGTGACTGCGTGAATCTTCCGCACAAGTGAAACAATATAGCCGCATCATTGCTTGTCTCTCGATCCGGCGGCTGGGAGAGGATCCCAGAAGAGGGAGAATGGCCCCGAACGGCACGAACAATTCTAGAACGTTTAACCCCAGCACAGGATCCGCTGAAAAAACGTGGGGAAAAACAACGATTCGACGCAGCGGGATGCCTGCACACCGGTCTTCCTTCTCAAGTCGGCGGTTTTCCACTGCGGCAGAGATGCCTAGACTACCTAGGGCGAGTCACACGTGGGCAGCTGACGACCGTAGCAGATAGCGGACTGACTGCCGACGGCGCTGTGTGCCTTGCTAGGCAGGTAGATGATAAGAAGACCAACCCAGGGCTTTGGCGAGGTGGGTGGACGGCGATCACGACAAATATTGCGTTATCTTGTCCGAAACATGCCCAACTGCTGCTGCTGCTGCCGCCGCCGCCGCCGCTGTTGTTACCTGCAGCGCTGCGTGGTCTGTGTTGTGTGCCAGGGAGAGGGAGAGGGAAAGGGAGCGCAGACTGCGTAGGCAGCTCGCACGCCGAGACGCACGCCGAGACGTGTGAAACTGTGCTGCTCTCCCCAGATTTCAGGTATTACCGGCAGTATGCTGGGTACTAAGGCACTGATGTCGTTGGGTACGCAGTGAGTTCAGGTAAGTAGGTAAGAGTAGGTAGGCAAGTAGAGATGAAGATAGAATAGACTCGAGTGTTACAAACTTCTGAATCACGGGTGCAGCGGTGTCTACGGATTTGGTATACAAACTCGGCGGTGAATCCTTCTTGGGCCCTGGGCAGATACGGCTAGAGAATGGCCGGTAACATGGAATTATATAGGGCACTCAATAAGGGTAAGTAAGACCTGGGGCAGGGGGGTGAGAAAGTGAAGACATCATGATGATCACACCTGAGAGCATCGTATACCGTAATTAGGTGCCTTAGGTAAGAGCAATGCCTGCCAGACCGACATCACTCTACAGAAAAACGGGGGTGGTGTCTGACAGGTACGGGTCACTGTGCGGTGCGGGTGGGTGATGTCCCCGTCGCTGCTGCACCCAGGCCGGGCCCTGGCAATAGGCCTGATGGGGAGCGACCCTGCCCCTACTGTACCTAGCTAGGCCCGTGCTAGGTACAGCACCTAACCTACCTCCGAGAACCCTAGAACCCTAGAACCCAGAACCCTCGAACCCTACCTACCTACACTAGAATAGAACCTGAAAACAAGACGTGCCCAGTGGGTCGGGCTGCATCCTGTCGACGGGCACGACCTACCGATACAGCGGTGCCGTAAGAGGTACCTATCTACTACCTACCTACCTACCTAGGTACTGTACCCTATTGCCCTATTACTGTAGGCGGACCTTAGGTAGGTATCCGTCACATCTTGCGTGTGTCCCACCTGCTATCCCCCGTAAGGACTTGGCGGCCTACATGTGGTATAGGTTAGCAGATGCTGTACAGACGATGGTAGGTAGTCTGCTCCTCACCTATACTAGGTGCTATACTAATTCCTCATAGCTGGAGAGCTACGTAAGGTTACTTACTTAGTGTACTCGGTCCCTGCCCACCGCATGGAAATTTTTCAGACGGGACCCGTGAGGCCCTGACCTTGACCATGACCATGACCATGACCATGCCAGAATGGACTTGGCCTCGCTGGGTCGTGACTGACTGACTGACTGACTGGCGGACTGACGGACTGGCGGACTGACGGACTGACGGACGGACTCACTGGACGGCTTGCGTGCGCACCTCCATGCCTTGCCTCACGTCTGTCTACCTGCTACAGCTGTGCTGTGCCGAGCTGTACGCTGTACTTAGTAGTACCTGCCCACCACCTGCAACCTGCTCCCTGCTACTTGCTACGTGCTACCTGCTACGTGCTACCTGCAACCTACCAATATACCAATATACCTACTTACCTACTTACCTACCTACCTACCTAACCTACCTCCTACACGCAACCTTTATACCTTGTGCCAACATCCGCTCTCTCAACGTTATTCCCTTTCTTTCGCTCTAAGCACCCTCTTCATATTCACTTTTCAGGCCTGAGCACCGGGATCACGCTCGCTCTCTCCCTCGGGGCGTGCCTGTGTTGGGTTTCTCATGCTTACACACGTCATATCACCACAACATACTATACCATACATACTACCCGCCTCTAATCCCATCTGACCGTGTCGAGGCAATACTCAACTGACTTTCGTCGTCTGTCTGTGTTTCCTCGGTACCGCCATACATGGACTGCTTGTCTGCTTTTACTCATAATACTAATACATAGTATTTGTCCAACACTACGGTCCTTCCCACTTCCGCCTATCAGACCGGCCACTTACAAACGCTTGTCCGTATTTTGGGTTTGAATCAACTTGAGCCCGATCGTTTTTCAGGCCTCTATAGTCCCGCAAAACGATCTATCTGCCGCGCGCGCCGGCGCATCTTGATACTTTGTCCAGCCTCTGCGCTCTCCTCTACTTATAAGTCGACTGTGACTTGCTGGAGTTCTCTTCTTCCCCTAGCGTTCACTGTTTGCATCATCATATTGATCGGTAGCCCGCTGAACAAGCTCGTCCGCCCTAGCATCTTGAAGGGCCCGTGTTCCGGCTACATACTAAGACTGGTTGCTAGTTTTCCAGGGTCGCTTTTCGACGCCTAGGGCTGTGATCCCCACCTGCCTTACCCAAGGACGGTTTGACTTGGTTGTAATTCAAAACTAGCCGCATACATGCGCATTTAATGTGGAATGTTTTTCCTTTTCGCGACTTCATATTTTACTAAGCGTTGTTGAAATTCCATATCGCTTACGGCCTTCGCCCTCGAGCTATGAATCAGAAACACACGTCGATCGGACTCCAGGGAATCGTGAATAACGGGAGATATTGGAAGATAGAGCGGAAGGAAGTTTCCGAGGCGATCGAACGCGGTCGCCGCGAGCATCGCACAAGATGGCAGAGGAGCAGACGATTTTGCCCAAGGGGATTGTGCTGAATAGAAACACGGTATACGAGGAGATAGCCAAGTACGATGTCGTGCCGGTAGAGCGGATTCTAAGGGCTTGTCATGGTAGATTATCATTCTCATCCTCATTGATTTGGCTGTCTAATCCACAGTGTAGTTTTCTCCACGACCTCTCGGGAACTATACGATCCTACCGCTAGGCGATTGGAGAACTTTTGGACACGAGTGCTCGGCGGTGATCGCCGTTACCTCTCCGGTAGAGTCATCGCGCGACTGTTCAAAGACATTTCTGAGGAGACATCTTTTGTCAAACTACGGGGCCCGGAAAATCGATATGAGCCTGTAAGTTTCGATTAAACTTGTGGCAAAGCTCGCTAATTGATACTGGTAGCCTTCCCCTACTTCTTCGGCTTCTAAATCACAGGATGTCCAAGTTGCCTCTTTGACACCTGAGACGAAGCTAAAAAGCAAGCCTACGACATCTGCTAAAACTCCACATCCCATTCTGAAGAAGCCTAGAGGACCTTCAGCTTCAGGACCACGGCCAACAGCTCGATTTGTATCACCGCCAGAATCTGAGATTGATGAGGATAATACCAAGCAGAGCGGGACCACAACCCCCACAACGGCCGCCACATACGGCGTTAACCCCAGGGTCCTGGGGGGTCCCGGGGGTTCAAATACTAATGAAGAAAGGAGAAAAGGAAGTTCTCATAAACCAAAGAAAAAGACAACGGCGTTCGTGGCATCGACATTATCGAAACGAAGACCTGGAATGCCTCGAAGATCTAGCTCGCAATCTTCTGCTGGGGCTTCTGAAATTGGATCTAAAGACGGAGACTCGTCACTTGGGTCGAAGTATGGTGATTCACAGAGCTCGGTGCCAACAATACCGGAGAAACCAGAACAGCAACAAATCGTTGAAAAAAACGGGGATGGAAATACAGGTTTAAGCGCGAAGGCTGCTGGAAAACGCCCAATGCAGTCCCGCGTTGAAACAACGACATCGAAATCTGGAATGGTGCGGAGTAGCCAGTTTCAAAACGAAGCCCCCCCAGCTAAACAGGACGACATCAAAGTTAAGGGGCAAAATTCAGCTCGACCAAGGAAAGCAGGGGGGACTACTGAAAATCGCTCGAAGTCGTCTTCATCCGCCGATGTTCAAAGAATGGATATACAACCTACACACTCCGAATCCTCACCATCAATGAACAGGTCTTCCTCGGATGTTGGTTCGATACGCTCCATCTCACGAGAGGCAAGCCGGACCTTTGTACCGCCTTCTAGCTTTATGTCATCGACTCCAGCTAAGCTTGATACCTCAGTCATCGGCCAGGGCACAATTTCTCAGTTCGCGGAGAACAAACCGTCACAAGGCCCCTTAATGGATCAATCCCGAGAGAGTGCTGGTAATGAGGCCCTCGAAGCATCGCAAAACTATGACAGCTCTGGGATCAGCAGGCAAATGACTCAACCTAGTAGCACGCCTACAATACCTCTGGCCCGTTCTAAAAGTCAGTTGGCTATACTTCTTGATCGAAAGCCCTTGAAAAAATCCGGCCACTGATTGCCATTGCCAAACAATATTTGCTAACGATTACGGCATGATGGTGCTAGCATCAATTTTATTTCACTCAATTTGCACCAGGCGCGAGAAAATGTTTTAGTAGCGTCACGTCGATACAGGTCCACGAAAGAAGGCAAATGTAGAAAAAAGTGTATTTTTCAGGGTCTGAATTTATGGAGCAGCATCTTTCTTAACTACAGCAACCTAAGCGATTTCAAAATGGGCATTGTTTTGCGTGTCAATGGCTTTCATATCTAGCATTGGCGTTTAGATGGCTTTATGGGACAATAATACCTTGATTCCACCTGGGAGATGCTGAAGGCGAGGAGAAACACAAAGAAATGTACAATTGGCCTGCGTCGTGTCGATGTAGACTTGTCTCGCACTCGAAGCAGTTATGTGAAGGAATTGACTGCAGAAACACGCGGGCATAGCTGTAGGTGTATCAAGATGATTTCTCCAGAAATAAGGGGGGGTTTCTGCGTACCGGTATTATGATGCTTAATCATTTGATCTACAAACTTAGCTGTGTTAGTGTTTTGTAAGCGATTTGGAGGATAATGGGAAAGGAACTCTTAAACATCCCTGCCAGTCTAGGGTGTCGTACCTTTCAGGTTTGAGTTGGGCAGATTCGGAAACAGCAAAGCCTAGAAACAGCCAGTAACAACCCAAATTTGTTCACCGTAATGTGAAGTCTGGTACACGATGAAAGCTAACAGGTTGTTTCCGGTGCCTGTTAGTTCGGACTCATTGTTACCTGCATTTTCCTGCATTTCGCTTGCACAAGTCATCCCACGGCTCTCTGATGCGCTCGCGCTAGGCGACGCTAGTAGTACTTTCGTCATTATGCTGAGAGGATGATGTATCAATTGTTTTTAAGAGAAGTTAGTTTATCGCGCACTGGCACTTAACCTCGCGGGCGTGTAACGTTGCTGAAGCAGAAAGGAACTAACATTATCTAGATATTCAGATAATGGATAATGTAGACAAGGTTTAGGTAACTTGTACACAGGGGACAGCATCAAAAGGCCAGAGCGCCCTAATTTCCCTCTCTCTTCTTTTCAACCTAACTGTACAGTTTTTAACGGGACCCAATATCCAATATCCAATATCCATCCACTGACTAGGTAACTCAGAGCCGGCTGTTTTACAAGAACCTGTCAAGTGCAAGCAAAACCTGCCTTTTCTCCTGCAGTAGGAATATAAGTAGGTGAGGTACTGTAGGTAAATCCAGTTGCCTGTTACGGAGCGAAACGGGGATAGACTCTATCTACAGTAGGTAGTTCTAGGAAACGAACGCGACAAGCCCTAAACATTCGGTCAGGCCGAACGACTAGTTTGTTTCCCCCACGCCCATTAGTAAAATCCCGGACAGACAGCCTTATGTCAACTACCGAATGTCTAGATCGAGCCTTTACACCGATTCTAGCCTATAAAACGCGCAACGTACTGTTGGTAGTGACGGCCAGAGGCTCCGTCATATTAATTTCATCGTTGGCCGGCGACAGTCCCGCCGGGTTCTCGGTAGGTACTTTTCTCTTATTTAGTTCCGTTAGTAAAATTATTTCCACTCCATATGGGTATTAGTCGCCAACAACACACGATTCCCCGGCTATGATTTGTGTGGCGCAAGCGTCGGTGCTTCCTCCTTCCTCTTGTACTGTATTCTACGAGGTTAGATAATAGAGAAAGTATGATAACATGACTATTCACCGCTTATCTACTGTACTGCACTTAGTTCGTCCGCGCTCACCGTCTTCGCTACGAGTTCCTAGCCGAAAGGACTAGGATAGACCACCCGCGGAACTGTCCCTGGCCTATCTTTTGGCCTAGGCCAGGAGAAACGTGGGGACTCGAGATGATTGCTCAGCTACTGTACAGTACCGGTATTCTCTAATCCCGCGCCTAACGGACGAAAAGGCAAAAGGATTAACGATGACGTTGGTGGTTTTGGCGAGACATCCGTTTGCCTGCCGCGCCACGGCACGACGGTCAGAACTGATTCTGCGTTCTGGAGCTCGCCACTGAACCAACTCACTTATATGTACGCCTCGCTTCTCTTGGCTGACGGCGTACGTGCAAGACAATCCGCCCCAGATTAGAATGGATAACTAATCGGATACTACATAGTAGTACTGGTACGTGAGACAGAAGTGTTTAAGCTAGTGAAGTTACTTTGATGCATCGTGGGACATGGGGACGTGCGTGACGTGACAGGTCTCTTTTTTTTTTTTTCGCTCACCCCCCTCCCCTCCCCCAACAGAAACAGGGGAAGATCTACCTAGGCATATACGAAATAACGAGTGGGAATAATCTGATATGAAATCGTTACTTTGCCTTTTTAGGTAATCCTTTAATCAAACACCCCTCTCCTCGACCCTTGCGGCTGAGATCATCAAAGCTGGGGGGCGGACGATCTGAAGACGTCATACCTAGGTATACATAGAACACCAGGAAGAACATTTTAAGCTTATTAACATATCTGGCCCTGATGCTTGTCCCACAACAGTATGAATTACGCTTATCATATGTGATTTGAATGTGCAATTTGAGACCAAGTAGAATCAATTCCAGTTCTATAAAAAAAAATAATAATAATAAAACCCAAGGATGAGTAATGAAAACAGCGGAGAGTGGGATGGATTAAGTATAGAGCACGTTACCAGATGCCTCTACGTAATTGGCAGCGAGGGAGAGCAGCGCTGCAGCAGCGCATCTAAACTCATGATCTCGATGCTGACAAAGTGCGTCTTTTACTCCTGCCAAGCTGTGTCTCTCCAGGGCTCCGTCCAGGTCAAGGTATGCTGCGCCTCCAGGGGCTAGCTAACCTACTGTACCTAACTACCTAGCTAACCCACGGGCGAACCCCATGGAGACAGGTTTTACTGTAGCAGCTTCTGCTGTTTCGCGATGTGGGGGGCTTTTTGAACGAAGCAGGCGGGATGGGCCGCGGCTTTGCGCTCGCTCATGTGACTGCACGCGCGCGCGCCGGCCGCCCACCGCTCTTTTTTCGACTGACGATGCTTCAGCTCGGCCGCTGCGTACCGAGTAGGTACTTGCCTGGTACCAAAACTACCTCATAGTAATACAATACCTAGTAACTAATAAAAGAACGACACTTACTTACGTATACGCGTGATGCAAAAAATCCCAATCAGAAATGACAGTGCATGTGATGACCTGCATATGTGCCCCTGGATTGTGTCAAGCTTGGTTGAAAATAGAATCACGTCAGGCAAAGAAAGGAAGGGTCTGAGTAGTAGAGTAGAGAGATAAGAGCCTAATTTTTACGTGTAATTTCTTTATGGCCATATTTTACTAGGTGGAAGATAACTAAGTAGAGTGAGTACCTAGATAGATACACAGTTGTTATTTTATTTTCTCACAAGAACGGATAGTATGGTAATGAGAGACCCGTGGGTTTCTAAACCGACTTGTTTGATGAATAAAAGGATGAATTGTTAGATTTGGATTATTTCTATTGAGGGAATATTTACCTATTCTGTTCTTTAAGGCATTTGTTACGGTGAAAGTAAGAAAAATAGACTTACGAAGCCTTATACCTAGGTATCAACTAATTTTAGCTAGCCACGCCCTGAATATATACTTAGTTGAGGTAGTTACCAACAGGCTAAATGATCGGTCGAGTTGGAACCTGGCATATTTGTCTATTCTTGAGAGGTAACCCCGTCAAGGTAATGGATAAAGTAATAGGTTGACATCTCTCATCTAGTATGCACGCATATCATAGTACCTAGTTAAGAATAGTCAGAGAATACTTATATAACTGTATGATATATATCGTTTTATCTCGATGCATAGTAATTGAGCGATATAATCGCAACACTGTCCGATACCGTCTATATCTAGCATCCTAGCAACCAAGCCGTCAATTTGAGTATAAATATTGTCTTTGCGCATGAAAATTAAGGAATAACAACCCGCAAAAAGTCAACTAATATTCTAATCGCGCACATACGTAATCCTCCTTCCTTAAATAAACAAGCCCTATCACACAACCCTTTCTCTCCTTCGTCCCTCAATAATCTTCTCATCAACTATCGACCACCCCTAACCGGCTTACACCCACCCAGGTGGTTTCCATCGGTCGTTCGAATCTCATCTCATCTCATCCCATCCCATAAAGTCAGCCGAGGCGCAGTGTAACGAGCGAAATGCCGGCCGGCCGGCGGAAGCCGCTGGGCCTCTCTCCGTCCGCCAAGTGGCAGCACGGCATGAACGAGGTTGCCTGAGCGCGACACCGACATACATAATTTTAACGTGGCTTTCTCATGCGGGCCGGATGTGTGCGGGAGGTTCCGCTATCAGACCCTCAGCATTGGATTACTCGCATATGGCCAAGAGGGATGTTGCGTTCGCGCTGAAGCGAGAGGATGGTTGGTTCGGAGTGAGGCGACGAACAAGAAAGCGAGCGAATCATCGCTCGTCGTCGGGACATGGCACACACAGGATTTAACGTCGCGTTCGTCGGCGAATGCTAAAAAGGCATCTTGGGAATGCGCTTGCCTGTCCGAATACGCGCGCGAGAGAATACGGCGTAGACTTAGTTGCCTTATCCCGGGCTCTGCATTGGCGTTACCGATCTGTCCGCTATTGGTGTAAATTGTTATCAGAGCTAAGGCTTAACTGAAGCTTCATGCAGACGGATGGGAGCCTAGGCCAACAGTAAAACACATAGGAAGCATCAAGCGCAGTCATGCGTCAGAGGAGTTCGCGGCTTCGCACCTCAGTTATATGTTTGTGTTGTTTGGCTCTCCCATTTTGGATGAATCACTACACTATGGACACCCATGTAGGCACCAAGTCGGCTATGTACCAACGACGCCATGAGATCAATAGCCCCAAACAGGCTTTACATTCTAAAGACGCCAAACTTAGTGCTACCAGGCTTGACTTCGTTCCTGCCGCCCATAGCAGCGCGGAGTCCCAGACCAAGATAACGCCGTGTGTGCTGGGGTGGGATTACGCCGTCATCCTAAATGCACAGTATTAGCCAGGAACAACGAGGAACTAGAAGACCTGCTGACGAGAGACGCAATCGTGGGAATATCATAGGAATCCCCATCACGCGGAGTTAACTTACCCATAACCTCGCCGAAGAAAATACAGCGTCACTCTCCCGCTCGATCCGATCACGGAGCTCAGGGTCGGCCTTCTGACCTACAGTCTGCATGACGTTTGCAAGCTGCTCGCTGCCCATGACACCAATGCGTGCATTGGGCCACATCCACAGGAAGCGAGGCGAGTATGCCCGGCCGCACATACCGTAGTTGCCGGCGCCATACGAACCCCCTACTACAACTGTGAATTTGGGCACATCAGCGCACGCAACAGCCGTGACGAGTTTAGCGCCATGTTTGGCAATGCCTTCACGCTCAGCCTGAGCACCGACCATGAAGCCACTTATATTCTGTAGGAAGACTAGCGGTATACCGCGCTGCGCACACAGCTCGATGAAGTGAGCTCCTTTTTGGGCCGACGAACCGAATAGAATTCCATTGTTTGCCACGATTCCCACCTTGTGTCCGTAGATTTGGGCGAACCCTGTTACAAGAGTGGTACCGAAGTCCCGTTTGAACTCGGCGAAGTGTGAGCCGTCGACGATGCGCGCGATCACCTCGTGAATTGCCAGGGGCTTCCGCAGATTCGTCGAGGCTATACCGAGAAGCTCAGACTCGGAATAAAGGGGCGGGGTATACGTCTCGGCAGGTGGCGTCGCCTTCTGGGGCCAGTTTAGGTTGCTGATACACCGCCGTGCAAGGATGATGGCGTGTGCATCGTCGACGGCAAGATAGTCTGATACACCGGATACGGAGGTGTGCAACGTGCCGCCACCCAGCTCTTCAGCGGATACCTCTTCTCCCGTGGCTGCCTTAACCAGCGGAGGCCCTGCCAAGAAGATATGGCCCTGTTTCTCTACGATGATATTCTCATCGCTCATGGCTGGCACATAGGCGCCGCCCGCGGTACATAGACCCATGACTACCGAGACCTGAGGGATACCCTGCGAGCTCATCCTCGCCTGGTTGTAGAAGATGCGGCCGAAGTGTTCGCGGTCGGGGAAGACGTCGGACTGGTGTGGAAGGTTGGCGCCTCCGGAATCTACCAAGTATATGCATCTGCAGACAGTGCACAAGTTAGTATAAGCCCTGCGCAAGGGCGCCTAGCCCGGGTGGAGGGCGAACCTACGGGAGATTGTTCTCCTTGGCGACCTCCTGCGCCCTCAAGTGCTTCTTGACGGTAATCGGATAATATGTGCCGCCCTTGACTGTGCTGTCGTTGGCGACGATCACGCATGTCACACCCTCGACTACACCAACACCCGTGATGATGCCGCCGGCGGGGACGTCAGCTTCGGGGTACAACTCGTGGCCGGCGAGGGGCGAAAGCTCCATGAAGGTAGTGCCGGGATCTATCAATGCCGTGACGCGGTCCCGCGGGAGCATCTTCTTCCGCGCGAGGTGCTTCTCCCTGGCTTTGGCCGAGCCGCCCAGCTGAGCGGCCCGCGTCAACTTATCTAGCCGGGCCATGGCCTCGCTCATAAGCCGCTCATTCTCGCGGAACTCATCCGAGCTCGGGTCTACGTTGCTCTGTAACACGGATATGGCATTCGCCTGGTGCGGCGCTGTATACGAGGCAACGGTTCGGGCGGGCGCCGTCGAGGGACGTGAAGGTGCTCGGCGGGGGACGACGGTCTGTCTAGGACATTGTCTGCTCAATTGGCGGGGGAGACTCAGAAGGTCACGCGAGGATCTTGATATCGACATTGACGGTTGTATAGAAAGCCACTCTGTTTTTCAAATGGATTACATGGAGCAAGATGTATACAGGAATTGAGGAAGGGAAGGGGCTTTAGGTAGAGGTAGAGATAAAAGTAAAGGGAGCAGGTGCTACGAACGGCTCTTGATCGTGTGTATTGCCCGAAGGAATGGCGGGCGATCGCCTGTGCGGCCCGCTTGTAGCCGACGAGAGCCGTCTCTAACAGCACGATTCCTCACCGAGGTACTTGCCAACGTCAGATCTCCCATTTCCCACTTCCATTGTCATTTCTATCTTCGTCTCTGCCCATTCTCTTCTCCTTAATTCTGTTACGAATTTCCAGTTTCCAATTGAATTCTGAAAATGGCGAGTTTCAAGGCGGTTAGAGCGTTGAGCCGTTTACGCCCCATAGCAGCATCTACCCGGGTAGCACCAATTGCCCCTCCTGCACTCACACCCACAGTTAGCCAACAGAGACGAACGTACGCCTCCAAGAAGCACCCGCAGGGCTTCGAGGCCCCTTCGACCGCTGACCTTGCCGAGCTGCGCGAGCGCGTGCAGGAGTTCGTCCGCCGTGAAATCACCGAGGAGGTTGCGTCGCATACGGACAAGAGCAATGCCTTCCCAAACGAGATGTGGCCGAAGCTAGGCGAGGCCGGGTTCCTGGGCATGACGGCCGACGAGCAAGTCGGCGGGCTGGCCATGGGATACCAGGCGCACTGCGTTGTCATGGAGGAACTGTCGCGAGCCAGTGGCAGCATTGCGCTGAGCTATGCCGCCCACTCCCAGCTGTGCGTTAACCAGCTACAGCTCAACGGCTCGCCCGCGCAGAAGGAGAAGTTTCTCCCCGGCTTAATTGCAGGCACAAAGATCGGCGCACTTGCCATGTCTGAATCTGGGTCTGGGAGCGACGTTGTCAGCATGCGCACAAGCGCGAAGAAGGTCGATGGCGGCTACGTGCTCAATGGCACCAAAATGTGGATCACTAACGGCCCCGACGCCGATGTTGTCGTTGTTTACGCGAAGACACGGCCTGACGCTGGGTCTAAGGGCATTACGGCCTTCATCGTTGATACGAAGACGGAGGGCTTCAGCTGCGCACGCAAGCTTGACAAAATGGGTATGCGTGGCAGCAACACTGGCGAGCTTATCTTTGAGTCCGTCTTCGTGCCCGACGAACACATCCTCGGCGCCGTCGATGGCGGCGTCCGCGTGCTGATGGAGGGGCTGGACCTTGAGCGTCTCGTGCTCAGCGCGGGACCCCTAGGTCTCATGCAGGCCTCCCTAGACGTCGCATTACCCTTCACTCACCAACGAAAGCAGTTCGGAAGCCCCATTGCGCACAATCAATTTGTCCAGGGCAAGCTCGCCGACATGTACACTAAGCTACAGGCTGCACGGGCGTATACGTACGCTACGGCTAAGACTGTCGATGAGGAGGGCACCATCCGGACGCAGGACTGCGCAGGCGCGATCCTGTACGCCGCTGAGCGGGCGACCGAATGCGCCCTTGACTGCATTCAGCTCCTTGGCGGTATGGGCTACGTTGAGGAGATGCCTGCTTCTAGAATATTAAGAGAGTTGGTGTTCCCCCTTCAGCCCCCATTTTTTCTACTGCAGCGTAGCCGAGAACTGACACCCCGAATAGTGCCAAGTTATACGAGATAGGGGCGGGGACTTCTGAAATCCGCCGCATGGTTATCGGGCGGGCATTTAACAAGGAGTATGCACACTTGGGGGCATAGAATGAAGGTAGCCTCGGGCAGCACAAGCGATATTACTGCATTCAGCCGGCGTTCGGGGTTAGTTCGCATGTCTAAAGTAAACTTTTGTTAGTCGCATGCATCGATATGACTTATGGATCCAGTCTTGCCACGTCCTTTATCCCACAATCTTGGAACCACGTACCTGATGTCCCTGAAGTATGGTGCCAGTAGAGATTGGTCGAGCAACAACAATGCGACCGGAAATGTCAACGCCCTTCTTACGAAAGCCTGCCTAATATACGGAGACGAAAGAGTGATCATATGGATTATACGCGACGACCTTTCTATTTCTAATAGCTTATCAAGCATGACTATCCATCTCAACTCATAGCCCGATGCTAATAACCGACATTGTGATTGCAATGTCAGAGGAAATCGTATGATCGTGGTGTTATAGGTTGGTAGCACACTGCTCGTACCGCTACCTTGTTGACGTACAGAGAATCCAAGCGACCGCGGACCATCTTGCATGTTCACGCGGGGACGGGTTCTCTTGAGAGGGGCCTCCGACACTCCGGTCCGTTGCGGATGCGATGCCCTTCGAAGTTGATGCGGGGTGGGTTCAACATGATGGCCAATCCCGCAACTTGCGATTCTCACTTTGTGATATATCATGTACCTGTAGAAGAATAGCCATGTGATCCCAGATCATGACTCGGTTATCCCTAGATGCGGGTCCCAAGCATGTCCGTTATCAACGGTCTCTTGAGGCGTCCTTGCAACACAAACTACATGCCGAACCATAGATCAAGCGTCTTGTTACTGCCTGCATTGCACACTTTGACCGGTGAGGTTGTAGAACCTGTTCTGGTCGATTCTAAGGTTGGACACGCCCTCAAAGGGCCGAGAATGGGGTCGTTATTTGTCATTGAGGCATGAGAAGCGGTCATTGGAACTGCAGTCGTGTTGTAAGACCGCGTTCGCGAATTGTGTTATCGGCCAAG
The DNA here is from genome assembly GCA_003426235.1 of Xylaria polymorpha. Lineage (NCBI taxonomy): Eukaryota > Fungi > Ascomycota > Sordariomycetes > Xylariales > Xylariaceae > Xylaria > Xylaria polymorpha. The sequence goes on from NQIM01000065.1 coordinate 29,932, forward strand.
ACATTCCTACGATTCGTTGACACCGAGAGATCCCAGTTCATAACCGAAATCCCCTAGGGAGGCAAGAGTATCTGCATGATAGGTAAACCGAAACGGTTTATAGTTAAAGCATTACGTTTCGCACAGAGACATTACATATATTTTATATCGGTGAATAAAGCTGCGACCGAGTTTACGCATTTTAGATGCACTACTTGCGAATTTCAATATGCGGCATACTTTTAGAGTAGAGAATTCTACTCACAGACAGCGCTCGATTAGGACAGCTGCGAGAAATAGCAGGATAAAACGGCGATCTTTCAGGCGTAAAGAGTTGCATATTCATCTTCTGGATCAGAGATACATGTGGTGGTCTCACGCCGAAGATCCACAGGTCGGGCATCAAGCTGACAAAATGGGTCAGTTGGTGCGAGGATAACAGGACACCAACTACCGGTCTAAGATGGCTATCCAAAATAACAGCTGTACTTTTCGCATATGTCCTCATGAATCACAGAAGAGAAAGAATTGACTCAAATGATGGCGCATAGATAATATACTTAATGGCCTATACAGGTATAGGTCAGGTCAAATGCCTGGCCCTAGTAGTTGGTGGTTCTTCAGAGAGATGGATTACTGAATTTACCACTCCTTGTGGTCGGCAGCAGGTCGCGAACAACGCTCCGGTTTTCACACAAGGCAATGCTGGTAAAGGATAATGTTATGAAATCGGCATGCTATTGGCAGAGCTGGATGTGCTGGCTTACTATGATTCGAACCGTGTGACGACCAGTTAGTGTTGGAAATATGTGTTTAGCTGTGGATAAAGAAAGAACCCAGTTTTCGACTCACTATCATATCAGTACTCGTACTTGTGGGAAGATATTGTTGATGTATACGTAAAGCAGACCACCTAAGAAGTTTCACCTTCGAGAGTAGAGCTACTCTTGCGTTGGCTGTGGTCCGATTCGCAAATGCACAGACATAAAATATATTCAATTAAACTAAAGTGTGGAGCCGAGCGCGCGGAGGCATCGGCAGAATGCATCCTCCCGAGGTCGTTTCCATGTTCTGTCGTCCCTTACTTGACGTTTTATGAGGTGGGTGGCACCAACAGTCTCCATTGTGTTGGCATACCCCTCATTGTGTAGAGCAAATGTCTTTGAAAATTGGTCACACAATGCACTGAAAGAATTTCTGTAATGAGGTTAATAAGGAGATGGTGAGGCTAACCGACAGTGCAAAATCTGCTTCGGGTTGACCACTATTAGCCTTGCACATATTCGGTGTGATGGCTTGATATCAGCACATAGATCACGGTAGAGAAATACCACTTACCGGCCTGTGCTGTACTTATCCGAAGTTCCCACAATTGGTGTCGAGACATGTGACTGACTAGTCTGGATATCATTCGGCCGCCCATTCGCTCACAATGTTTCAGGCTCAAGATTATGCGGTGAACTTTGGGAGCGGTTCTGCGAATGCGCAGAGAAGGCAGTTAAACTGTGCACCTTCGAGTAGTACGAGCCACCTGATGGAACGCGTGACGTAGCCTCGGGGACAATACGAAGCGGCTCCTCTTCCCAACCTAGGCATTGCGGCCCGGAGCAACTTCGGTGGTTGTCAGGGAAGTGGTGGGTCAGCCGAACTGTCGGTACTGTGATACATTGAGGCCTTTACTGAATAGTAGCCGATTTTGATACCATCCACCAATGGATCCGCCGTGTTGCCCAGGAACTACCCGTACCCTTAGGTTGTTAGAAGGAAGTGCGCGAAGGAAGCATTCCTCGAAGTGGCATGTTTGAGGGCGACCGGTAAGCAGGGTTGTTGCAAGGGACATCCCTGCTCACTTTGAGCCGCTCAAGCCAACGCCCCCTTGCGTGCAACGAACAACGAAATCCAGACGAAAGAAAATTGATGATAGTGTCTAGTCCCTGATCGTGATTCGGCATCCTATGGGCCCAGCTTACGGTCCTGATTCACCGGCGCAAATATTTGACTGCAGCCTGACCGGTGAGACATTTTCCTAAAGTCGGTCAACTGCACCGCGAAAATGGCTATCGACCACGACATGAATAAGAAGATACGGTTCCTCTCAAGATTGAAACGGCCATGCTTCCTCCTAGTTCATCAGCAGCAAAAACATGGCGCACAGCTTGAGTGAAAAAGGCCCCGTTACGAGAAAGAGAAGGACAAGGCCTCGTCACGTAGAGGACAAGGCTCGACGGCTCGCTAGAGACTACAAAGAAGTGAGCAGAAGCGACATACGAGTTCACGGCAATGTTGTTGACTGGACGAATGAAAAAGTATGGGACAATATTAAGAACCAAGGATGCTACCACAGATCCGACCAACTCATCGTCAGTTGCGGCACAGTCACAATAAACAAAGCAGAAGGCCCCTGTCCCAAAGTGCTAGTCGTTTACAACAACAGGATCGGCATATACCAGCTTCCAAAGGGTCGCAAAGATATTGGGGAAGGACACCTCGATGCGGCAATTCGCGAAACAGCTGAAGAAACCGGGATTGTTGTTCGTCCTCTACGACTTCGGTTCGGTTCAAGATCGACGCCATCAAGATTGGCTACCTCGACGGGGGGAATGATATGTGGCTCTGAAGACCCGAGCACCGGGATCACGAGAAGCCTTAGCAATGAGATGATCGGAGTTAGCGAGTGGTAAGTGAGATATAAAACCTCGTTATTGGCGCACAGAGGGGGTCAGCTGCCCGAGATATCTTGCGCCCGGTTACTCTTGTCTTTGTTTTACCGCACTAACATGATTCTAGTACGTCAGACACATATACATTCCCGGTACATTTTAGGTTGACATTGCCTCGGTAACTGATGTATGTATTCATTGCAGATCCGGACCCTGCCACTGGCGCGTGGCGTAACATTCATTGGTATGCGGCCAAGCCGTGTCACGGTATTAAGCGGGATGAAGCCTGCATGCCTTTACCGGATGATCGCGAGAAGTTTTCAACGCACTGGTTTAGCGAGGCAGAGGCCGAGCTCAAGCTCAAGCTAGATGACGAGAAGTTCAGTAAGTCGTACCGCAAGACGCCCCGGTTCGCGAATCTGAAAGTCACATTGGTTGAAGCGTCTGTAGACCGGATAGCACGACATCAGAACACGGCACCACATGGAGGCTTACAGTTCCAGCCCCCAAGGCGGCCATGCTAACTTCATTATTGATATAGTGGTCCGCGTAGCGTTCGAATACACGCGCAACATGTCGACGGATGATTGGCTGAGCAATGAAGAGCTTGAGAGGAAGGAGGAGCTAGCGTGAGGAAGGCTAGGGTATAATAGGCGATCGCGCTGCTGAGTGAGCATTATCAGTATCATGGGGAGAGGTTAAAAGCAGCCTTTGTGACAGCAGCCGAACAGACCGGCCCCGAGACAAAGTACAGTACAGCACAGGACGGGAAGACGTCCATCCGTTCTCATTGGCATGAGCCGAAGGCGTGTGAGCTTTTGGATGTAACGTCGGTGTCGAGGTGTCTTTTTCAAAACACGCCCATCTGCTCAATCTCTCGTCATCTGCAGAAGCACTCTCGGGCACGGAACGCTAGTGGTGAGATGGGACCGTTAACAAGATAAGCGACATTACTGGGGCGGATTAATAATCGGCAGATTTCTCGTGATTGGACGGCGACTGGGGAGTGTTCTACAGCAGGGCGAAAACATGGTATTCGAGTTGGGCCAGGGTGGCAGTAGAGTAGTTGTCGAGGAGATCAGATGACCTGCCTAGCAGTCAACAGTTGAGTTTCAAGATAGGTACCTACATGAGTCTAATTATAAGTTGAGCTTCCCACACCCAGTACCACAGTCCTTAGCCACACCAAGCCACTTGAACTAGAGCCACAGTTTTGTTCCCGGGTTACTACATGGAGGTAGGTAGTGTAACTAACTGTTCGGCGATAGTGCCTACCTACATAAGGTACATACCTAGACAATGACATCACAATCCTATCACAGCTGGGCAACTACCCCACGCTTAACCCCGCACCACAATACAACCTTCTCCTACCTCCGTGCCTACTACCTACCTACCCTTTCTTAGAATAATCAATAGATTATCAACGATTCTCACTGTGATCAAATAAGAGTGGACTAATTGGTGTTCAACCATGAGGACTATACACATACAGTAGTAGCGCACTGCCTAATACTAGATAGATAGTCCAATACATCACCATGAACCCCTGCCCAGGGTACACTCCTAAAAGCTCGTTTGTGACCCTCATATCAAACCGGCCCCTCCCGAGGCACCTGCCGAAGCCGCGAACTGCCGTTGTTGTTGCTACCTGTGCCGCATCTGGTATCCACGCCAATCTACAGGGACCACAGCTTCCTCTTTCCACCTATCTATCAGACACCAGAACCCATCTTCGTACATCTAAGAGCTCCGGCAGCATCGCCTCGCAGACGCACCGCATCTTTCGCAGACAATCAACCCTCGCAAACACCGCCAAGATGTCGACCATGCCAGCTCAGCATGGCCACAGCGTAGCCTGCTGTAACATCCCGCCCATCGTGTCAAAAGGCTACGAGGCGAAGGGCAAGTATGAGGATCTAGGCGGTTATAAGACTTGTAAGCGCAATCATCTCCTCGGCAGGATTGGAGCTTGTGGATCTGCTAGGCTTGGTAGAGACGGGCACTAAACGTTTGATTTTACTTCCTCAGACGTTACCGGCCCTTCGGACACGACCAAGGGCATCATCGCAATCTACGACATCTTCGGATACTACCCACAGACACTACAAGGCGTCGACATCATGGCTACGTCGGGCGAGACAAAGTACAGGGTCCTCATTCCGGATTGGTTCAAGGGCGAACCTGCCTCTATCGAATGGTTCCCTCCCAACACAGAGGAGAAGCAGAAGAGCCTCGGCGCATTCTTCCAGAAGAACCCGCCCCCGGGGGTTGCGTCGCAGCTCCCCGGATATGTCAAAGCCTTGTCAGAAAAGTACCCCGAGATCAAGGACTGGGCGGTTCTAGGCGTGAGTAATCCTCGGCGAAACGGAACCCCGCCACCAGGATTATTTTTCGATTTCAAGTTTAATAGCACTTGCTCGCTGACTTGCTGATATCTCTCGTCTTACAGTATTGCTGGGGCGGCAAAGTCGTCTCTCTCGTGTCGGCCTCGTCAGAAAACCCCTTTAAATCCGGTATCGAAGTACACCCGGCTATGGTTGATCCCGAGGATGCGAAGAACATCAAGATTCCCCTGGCATTCCTCGCCTCAAAGGACGAGAACGCCGAGGATGTAAAGAAGTTTGAGGCCAATTTGACCGGTCCGAAGTACGTCGAGACATTCCCCGATCAGATCCATGGCTGGATGGCAGCACGCTCAGACCTCGAGGATGAGCGGGTGAAGAGCGAGTACAAGCGCGGATACCAGGCCGTCCTCAAGTTCCTTCAGGAGTACCTATAATTTCGACAACAGGTAAAAGGTATCGATATAAAACCTTGCGACTGGAGACCATGGTCATTACCATGGCACTTATAGCTAACCGTGGACTGTTGCGCTGTCGAAATCTATATGGCCACCCAAGTATAATTACCAAGGTTCGCACAACTTTTCTTCGACGAATAGTTAATTAGTGCGAAATGAGTACCAGTCCAAAACAATAAGAGTCATAGTCATAATGATTTTTTTATTCATTTCATCGTGAGAAGACTATCTATGCTGCGCGCATTTTTTTTACAAACCCAAACAATCGCCCCCCACAAGTAGGCACAACCTTTTGTTACAAGTAAAACACCCTCCATCCGGCTGGATTTCAGTGCATGGCATATGAAAACCTTCCGCCCTGTGGTCAGGCCATTTCATAGATTTCCCACAGTCAAGAATGGTCCAACTTTCAACGTTGGACTAAAGTAACTGAACGCCTCCATGTATTACCATGATCTATTAGACCGTAGATCTAGAATCCCTATGGTCGGATATGAGTTCTTCATCATCCCCATCACTTATCCGGGGCGGGAGGATTTTCGCCCAGACTAGGCTCAGGATTGACTCCGTCTTCGTCTAGCTTCACTGTCGCATGATGATCGCCCTTCGGTCCATCTCCACTGCCGTCGTTCAATCTCATATTGGACAGCATCTCATTGACACTCTTGACCACAGGCCGCTCGGGCTCCGGCAACTTCTCGATCTGCGGCGGCGGCGGCGCACCCTCTCCTTCCCAGAGCTGGAACGCGACGACAGCCCATTCCACAGCAAGCGAGGCGTTCCAGGCTGACGTGTCACGAGGTCTAGTGGGTAACACTTTGCCGAGATGATCCTTGCGCTCCCATTTCTGCTGTAGCATGCGCACGAGCTCGGCGGAATGCGGTGCGAGGATGTTGATCCGCGAGATCTTGAACCAGCCCTTGAATGCAAATCGCGCGTAAGTCCCGCCTGTGCGGAGGCCGGGGATCCGCTGCTCTTCGAAAATAGCAATCGGAAGAGGGTTGGTGGGCACGTAGTCGATTGGTGCGATGGCGGGGAACACAGGCGAGGGCTCGTGGTAGAACTGGGTTGCTGGAGTAGTGCGGATGTCGGTATACTTCGCATTGCGTTCTGATGCAGCAGATTGGTTAGGTTCGAGAGAAGCTTCTGCCTCCTCCTTGCGGATATCCGTATACTTCAGACGACTGGTTGACACGGGTAGCTGAAGGGGTAGGAATAGGGGGTATCATGGGCTCCATGATTAGCAACTCCCTCAAACTCTGCACTCGCGTGTTCGGCTTCTTGCTTTTCATAGTTGATGTTATCTCCGGATATGAATTGCAGTACTTTATCATTGCCAGATGGCTTTAACTCTTGTGCTCCCGTAGTCGAGTCCTGGGCGGGGCCTTGATCAATGTCTTGCGTAATTTCTTGTCTGGCTTGAGACGTGTCGTCTTCCTTTGCCGAGTCGGCAGGAAAAATAGAAGCGACTCTATCCTTTCCACCGCTAGGTTCGTCGGTCAAATTATTCTGCTTGTTAGTTGGTGATGATGCAAGGCCCTTAGCCTCTGTAGATGTAGACCCGTCGGCTTGAGTCACAGTCTCACTTCCAGGTTCAATATGAACCACTGTGGCATCCCGGACATTAGACGCGCCATCCTCCAATTCCTTCGCAGCTGCTCCAGCGTTCTTGTGCGTGTTCTCAGCCTCCCACTCTCCATTCTCGGCCTTCTTCACTGCATAGTCGGGAAGCAACGCCAGCTTGGACTTAGCAAAGATGATGTGGTCTTTGGCCCAGCGCGGGTTTGCACCGAAAAAGAGCAACAGATGGGAGAGCTTCTCGGGGCGGTCCTTGGAATCGTGGAAAGTAGAGCTATGTACCTCTCTGGTGTCATCTACACTGCCCCAGAAATAGTTATGGATATCGCGCGGGTAGTAAAGGTCCGACGGATTGGCCTGGAACCGTTGTTTCTCAAAGAAGTCTCTCTGGTAGCCCCCTCTGCCGCCGCGACCGCATCGTCGGTATCTTTGTCGATTGCCGTTGTGGCGGGCGCTTTGATGTGAGAGCTTGTTGGGGGTGTCCTCAGCTGGACGCGCATCGCTCGAGTCACCAGCTGCCTGGTGTCGGCGAAATGGTGGCACATAACTACCATCCATCGTCGAAACTCAGCTTTTTAGAGTTACCTTTCAAGTAAAATTGACCAGGGAAAGGATTGTTTAGCATGCATAGATGGCAGAAGGTAGGTAAGTTAAGTTGAGTTGAGTTGGGTTGGGTTGGCATGGCATTTTGTATTTAGGTGGGGTGTGCTGTTCAAGCATTGCTCCTTGCTTGACGACGCAAACGCACAGGTTTCCGCAGGCAACCGCGACACAGGTATGCACCAATCTGCAACGAGGCTCAGATAAAGATGTAACTTGGAAGCTACCATGCAAACTTGGGTGGCCTGGTACCAAAATTTGCTGTGTTCAATAAACTGTTTCTCAAGTCTTTATATAATTCTCAATGTTTAATCGATTTAAACTATCAAATTAACGATTGATTAAGCAATTAATTAAACATTTTACGCTTGATAAATGGTCAATTTCTTTATCGACTGACTGATTATTGACCGTTGCTTCCTTGTTAAACTTTTCGTAAATATTTGGAAAGAGCAGAGATTTGAGCAATAGGTTACTACCTACATACTATGTAAGTAGGTATGTACTGGATTGGGAGGGGGTGGGATATATACCTAAGGTACCAAGGGCTATAATGGACACAGTGGTTACCTCCATATTCATGTCCCAGTGTTTCTAAACTTCCTGTTCAAGAATGATAGTTTCTCTAAGCTGCTTTACCTCTTCAATCGAACCCGCCATCAAGATTTGGTCTTGGGTAACAGCGTTGACCGCCGTATACTGCATACCTGCCTTAGCCTACTGCAGGGCGTGCTCTGCAGTTAGGAACTCAAAGTTGTTCAATCTAACAGAGACCTCATAAGTCCATGCTAAAGGGGCTCTGTCGTCCCAGGAATAACACGAACTCTGGCGAGAGTTTATATATAGTGTTAAGCTCCGGCCCGGTCATCTGCTTGTCCATTTGCTATTAGGGTTCTTAGGGTTAGGGAGGCAGTATTCTTTGACAATACTTCCCGTAATTTTGCGAACGCAAATACTGCATGATATCAGTAGGTACCTATCTGATATAAGTGTTAGGTTTCTTAGTTAAAAACTACCTACCCCGTTATCTACAGCAAAGATGCATTAGATTAGATATAAGGGTTATGCCTGACTCTCGCTGTGTATCCCAATATCAACAAACGCTAAGCAGACTTCGTCCTATCCCTGTAGGAAAACTGCTGAGGTGACTGTATGATGTGACAGATTTATTATCTCTCAGCAGATAAGTGAACACCTGATATATTGAGTCCATATTAGCTTTGTACAGTAGTTAGTTAACAAGTTTTGGCACCTGTACAATTATAGTATACAGCCATCGTCAATACACACCACTCGCTCTCACCTGTTCATTGATTCCCTGTGCCGCTAACAAGCAACACCATGCTCCCCAGCTGGCGTCGAAGATCCTCCTTCTCAACATCGTGGGTATCTTCCACCTCGCCCCAATTCCCAATCTGCCAATCGACCTCCATACTAGCTATCTTAGCCGCCTCCTCAACACCGAACGTCGTTTCTCGCCCTCGCCGCTCAACTCCCGCACGCCGATGAAGCCCTCACTCCACTCGACGAGCAACCTCACCGCACCTAACAACCCCTTTCCGGCAAGCACGCCCCTCTCCAAGCCAGCCAGTTCCCACGGATTAAGCCCCATGATCCAGCCCTCGATGATCTGGTGCGTTTCGGGCTTCTGGCCGCGAGGCATGATACTCTCGCCGTCGAGACTGGGCTCGATCTCGACGCCGGGCCAGACGTGGGTGCTCAGGTACGTCACGACCTCCTCCGCGGCCTGTTTCTGGAGCTCCCTGAGCGTTTTGCCCGCCATGTCCGGGGCGTCCTGGCCGTGGCGCGGCGGCGGGGCCCAGCAGAGAAGGGAGTCGGTGTCGAGGTAGCGCATCAGCATGCGAGCGATACCAGTGCGCAAGCTCTCATTCGCGCTGCCCCCCTCCCCTTTCGTCCCCGCACCCACGGCCCCCCTTCCCGCATCGTCGTCGGCGATGTCGAGCGCGCGGCACACGAGGCTAGTCAGGGGGATGAGATGCTGCTTCGTGGCCTGCTGTGCTGAGACGAGCAGATCCCACTCGAGGGCCAGCGCGCCGGCGAGCAGCGGCTTCGTTGGCGGCAGGCGCACGATCTGCTTGTTCGTCGGCCGTCGTAATGGGCGCGTATCTAGATGAACCTCCAGCGCCCCGTCTACATCGCGCACATGTACGTGTTTCCAGAACCGCCGGCGTGCGAGCGGGCTAGCCGTTTTGTTCTTGGTATCCCCCGTTGTTGTTGTTGTCGATGAGGCGGGCCGGTCTGATGCCCGCACCTCTCGGGCTCTCTCTAACAGCGCGGCGTGCTTCTTCCGCCTCTCGAAGCGTGCGCGGGCGTTGTCGACGGCCGGGTGTGGAGGCTGCGGCGGGGGTCCCGTGCCATGGATTGGGGAGACGGTAGCGGGTGAGGCGGGCGTGGAGTGGATGTGACGGGCGGCGAGGAATAGGGAGTAGTGCCCACACGGAGGGGGAATTTGGCGAGCTGCAAGCCGCAGAGCGACTTGTGTAGGCGGGTTCATGGCGGCAACATAAAAGGTATTTCAGTGAGATATACTTAAACAGTGAGAGGTGACCTGTAACCAATTGATGCTGGAAATTTAGCTAGATTCGTTATCGATAACGTACACGATAAGCACGTTTAAAGGTGGGCATAATCAAGCATCTTTCAGATGTTCAAGTGATCATCACATACCTAGTACCTCATGAATTGGGTCTTGAATTCCCATGGTACAAAGTATTGATTGCTTACACTATTGAGCAGTCACATGGTTCTTCTCAGCTAAGGTCAAGAGGTAGAAACGGGATTTTGTGCACAACAATTAAGATCATCGTAATAGCGCGCAATACTCCTTCAACATTTAGTTTTGGGGTGGTTTGTACCGGCGTGTTTTCTTCCACGCCCTAGAGTGTTCTATTCTAATTTCTTTCTAGATAGTCGCCAGGAATAATCTAAGCTTCAAGTTGTTGGACATAATTATACTATAGCCGTAATAAAACTGCACTTTAGACTCCATATACCCATTTCTATTTACATGCTTCCTAACACCTTGCGCTATCTTACTATAAATAATACCCATCAATGTGCCAGAAAACGTCTAAGGGGAGACCGACCATCTACCCCGTCAGTAGGGAGGTCTGGTGAGATTACCAATCGTATTCTGCTGGGACTTGCTGTCAATGCCCCTGAGTAACGACTGGAGATCCATGACGCCAGTATCAGAATTGCCAAAACTACCAGAGATAGCGCTTTCACCCTCTCGACTCTTGACACTTCGCCTTGAAGCTTTGACAGCATGATCTTGAATCGAGACTCGGGGCGCTTGATCCCGGCCGGTGCCCGGTTCTGGAGATTTCCCAATGTATGAGGCAGGAAGCGGAGGCACTGGAGGCACTTCATCTTCATCCTGATCGCTTACATCCATGGGATGCGAAGTTAATGGGCCACCAGAGTTACCGATGGCTTTGTGATCGCGAGATTTTGGTCGTGTTTGGGCTTGGCCAACTTCAGTGGTCTCATTACCTTCGGCCGCTTGCGGATTGAAGGAGAGCTCCGAAGGAGAGAATTCGTAACTAACCATACTATCGCTACTATCATCGTCTTCTTGGACAGTGTGAAAAGTTTGTGGCCTCGTTGGGTCGCCGGTCAGCGCTGACTTGAGCTGTTCAACGGAGGCAACGAGGCCTCGGCTGGAACCGCTTTTCCCAGAACCCCGGCTCTGCAGGCTTGACTTGCGAGCCCCGTGTGTGCCAGCATTCGATGACGGGCGCAAGTTATTATGTGTTGCATAGGCCGAACCAGGCCTACTCGAGCTATGACCATTTGCAGCCGGTCCGTTGACACCAAGACGATTCTTCTTCGTAGCCGTTGTCCCGCTTTTAGATCCACTGAGAGACGCAGACTTGCTACCTTCCTGTATGGCCGCAATGGCAGCTTCTCGGGTCCATTCCATCAACATTTCTTCTCGGAATCTAGCTGGTAATTCGTCCTGGTCATCGACAGGAGGGATTGTGCTGAGAGTCGAACTGAGGATAGGACTTGAAAACCCTCGACCTGGTGATGCGGACGGGCTCACAGGCGGAGAGATAACCCCATCTCGATAATTGGTACAGATGCAATCGACCATGGTCAATCGATCATCAAAAGGCAGCAGCGCTTCCGACTCTACTTCGTGGATGGTTGTCTTCCGCTGTGGACTTGCTAATCCGGGGGTCCCGACGGATTCTAGTAATGGCGTTGGAACATTCACTCCTTCAACCCAAAAACTCTTACTCCGCCGTCGTGCAATTTCGCTATGAATAGCTCTGCCGATGACCGAAGACTCGAAGTCAAACTGTTCGCTCACAGCCCAAAAATACCCATGGCAAAGGCATCCTAAACGGACTTTCGATAGCGGTGTATCTACTTCTTGTATATCTTCCTGTAGTCTAAAAACCATAGGAAGACCGAATCTAGCAGCGTTCACTCCTAACCTAGTAACAAGCTTTGTTAACAAAACGTGAAGCAAGGCTACGTCTGTATCAAATTCGATATACTGTAGTGCCGTGTCATAGATGGCGAGATGAAGGAGGAGGAGAAAATAAGACCGTGGTAGCTTGGCAGGCTTTTCTCTGTTCGAAGTATTTGAGACAGCTCTGCGACCAGCACTGGGAGCAAGAACCTCGCGGTTGTTCATGCGTGAAGAATCCTGGCCTAACTCATCTCGGGCCCTGAGATCGGCTCTAGTAGTTTCTCTGTCCAGCCAAGTGATAACAGCATCTGCATATGCCTTGCGAACCTGACCGTCAGGGTCACGCAGCAGCCAATGGGTGCCTTCCCACACTTGGATAGGGACTCTATTTCTTCTCAAACTAATATTCCCGCTCAGTTTCGTCTTAGGGTTGGCGATCAGTAAAATCGACCGAATGACCCTAAGAGCAGTTGTCTTAGCCAAATCCTTGCCAAAGTAACTGTCTAGCTGAGCTTGTTCTTCTGATACGTTGCTTGTCGAGGTAGCTGGGCCAGCTAGGTTGCTTGACCTGTCCGTTACCGTCGTATTATCTGGGGCGCTAGGGTGCGGCTTCAATTGCGACAGGACTGCTGAAATCATATCCGAGATCTGATCTGCATAGTACACGTGAGTCGCAAGGTCGCCCATGCATTGCTGTATACGGTTTAGCAGGCTACGCTGCTGAGAGGAGGTCTGCTCGAGGCCATCTGGTACCGACTCGTCCGCGCCACTCATGCCAGATGAAGTGCCATCCCGCGAGATAGCGTAATGCCGTAGGGTTCGCTTCATGTGCTGTATCAGTCCCAGGAGAACGTCGATAACGCTCAAGCCTATTAAATTAATGTCCGAGCGTAGTAGAGAACCGACAATGGCTGCTAGCACGATCTGCTCATCAATATTTTCCTTAATCGGGGCTGTCCGCAACAGTGCATCCATAGCTGTAATCATGATGGCATAACGGGCTTGTACTGGCGCCCACCTCGTAATTAGGTCGAAAATCTTGATTGCCCACCCACCGTCACGGCGACCATCAAGGGACTTCACGACTACTTCTTTCTGGTGTATACGCTCTCGAGTAAATTTTAGCAGCGCTGTAGTAGCTCCCTGTAGTTGCGCTCGATTCGGGATTATAAAGATCTGCTTCAGACATTGGATTGCTGCCACACCAGTATCTTCCTCAGCCAACTTGTCGATGTCACCGGATGTGCCGGAAATGGCAATGGGGTTGACGTCGCCTCCGTTCTCGGCAGTCCTCACGGTTGATACGCTCGTCCTACGTCGCAACAACACGTTTGAATCGACCTTCTGCTCCTTCTGCTCCATCTCTGCGCGCTGTAGCAAGACATCCAGGAACTCTTCTTCGTCAGTCCACAAATTCTCGAGAACCATGGGCACCAAAACATCAAGCTGACGACCGGATGTCGAAGACAGAGCATCCGAGGCGGCGATGCTCTTGATGGCTCCCAGGCCGGCGTTCCGCCAGCGAAGGGCAACTGATTTGCTTGGTGTCCCTTTTCCAGGTGTCACGCGAGTTGAAGCACACGCCGCATACGCGTGCACCACCTCTTCGTATTGGCGCAGGTAGGCCTGATCGGCGAAGAGCGATGACACATCGTGGTGTTCACAAAAGGTCTCGAAAGTGGGCAGCGAGGCCTCGACCATGGTGATGTCATTGGAGCGGAGGATGAGCCCGAGGATCTTAAGGACATGCTGCGCGAAGAGGGGCAGGTCTTTGGGGGACTTTTCGATCAAGGCAGCCAAGATCTGCAGCGTAACCTGGACATTGCTAAGGGACAGAGCATTAGCATGTGCACAATACACACAACGACATGAGATGGTGCGGGAAGGATGGGACTCACCCAATGCGCAGCCTCCAGACGTCACTAGCCGTCTTCTTCTCGAGGAACTGGCCAATCTTTTGGATCTTGGAGCGTCGCGACGTGGCATAGAAGAGGAGGTAACTGAGCTCGCTCGAGTTGGGTTTGATGTCGACGGCGCCCTTGGTGGTTCGAGGATAACACTTAAGGACCAAGACTTGGTGTTTGGGGCGGCATTTTTGCTGGATGGCGTTCATTGCAACCGACACCGAGAGCTCACAATGCACGCGGCAGCAAGAGTGGGACGGGTGGCCGGGTCAGGCCGGACGGGGATGGAGAGAGAACGAGTGTATGGGCCTGGGACGTGGCCGCTGGTATTATGGTATTACGGTATTTTGTCGATGTCACTGTTGGTGGTGGCGTGGTAGTGGCGACGAGGATGGCGACGAGGATGGCGACGAGGATGGCGATGGTGTTGTTGTCGCGTTGTGTATGCGGTGGTGAAGCATTTGGAATTGGATGCCGTGCCTCGAAAGGAGAGAAAATTACACCACTATAATAAATTGGTGCCAGGAAATGAGGAAATGACAACATCAAAGCTGGCACGTCAACCGGGTCGGGTGCTTCGGTGGACTGCAGCCCTTCGACTAGTTGGCACTGGGTTAGGCTGCCTGAACCTGAAGGAAGGCCTGAGGCTGTTATGTTACTCTACGTACCTGGCTCGAGAATCGGCTCCACTTCATCTGCCTTAGGTACCTATAGTCTCTACCGGTACTGTAAATTCAGAGTGGATCTATAGCATTGCCAGCGCCATACCTAAGAACAAAGACAACTGTAGAACAGAGAATAGTGCAGCTTGATGTTGATGGGAGATATGCTGTACTCTATACTCTATACTCAGAGGATAGCACACGACAATACCTAGGTTAATCATTTGGAAGGTTGATAGCAGCCCTCGGAAACAGGTGTCCTTTTGAGCATGCTGTACAGTAACTGCAGCCTGTGATGCAGTCTCGGCATTCTCCAAAAGGGGTGCGACAAACCAGGTGCTGTACCTAGTCCTGTGGTACTGGTAGCATCAGGTACCAGTCCCAATAAGGATGGCTAGATCTGCATCATGCGTCATTTGGCATTAAGAAATTATATCAATGAAGCTAGTCCCGAAGTCCACGCTGAAATGCCAGGTGACGCGACGTAACACTCAAAAACTCAACAATCTTAACTGAGTCTCTTGCAGAAATACACTTATATCTACAGAGAGAAAGAAGTTGTATCACGCGATGTTGTTTGCCTCGAGGGCTATGATGACTGTAGCTGACCTACCTAAGTAGAGCACGCATGCTCATGAAGTTAATCTCGCAGCAGGGACAATACAGTAGGTTTCAACAGACATTGTAAACGTCAGTGTACGTTTCATAAAGGATGATGACTCCTGTCCCTAAGGCGGCGTGCTTTTAATGCCGACCGCTCATTACCTACGAATACAGAAGACACGAAAGTACACGGAGAGAGCTGCACGCAGTGCTTATGTCCTTGTTGACGAAGCTGCTTTAGGAATGCTCTTTTATCGGCTACTTAATAGAACCGGACCTAAGTACAAAACACATTATCTCTTGCGCATTACATTGGTACCGTAGCGGGAGTCAACAAGATAGCGATACATACCTAGTAGTTAGTCTTGTCGAAGATACTTGCCAAACAGACTTGGAACTACAGTCAGTGAACCCCGATATTAATAACAACAATAGACGAACGAACGAATCTTTATCGCCCACGTAAAACTAAAGTCCAAGTGCAAGAAGAAAGATAAAAAAGGTCCTTGAGATCTATTGGCGTAGGGCTCTCTGGCAAGTGTCCACCGATCAACATCACACCGCACAAGTATTAGCCACCCAACATACCTATTGCGTAGTGATAAACCGGCTATACGACAAAGGAAAGCGAAACTTGTGTAGGTTAGATAAGTACATAGATACTTGTAAGAGAAAGAGACCTACTCTAAATGGCTCGCTTGTAGAAGAGATTCTCAGCGAAGTCATGAATGCTAAAATGTTTAGTTCGCCTCACGGATCAACATACAGCCTTGCATGACATGAAACTATTTGTACTGAGAATTATAAATGATAGCAATAGACTTGGAGTGAATGTTGGTTTAGATAAATATGTTTATACATATATTTCGCTAATGATAAAGCTATCAGAAAGTGTTTGATGTTATTTCATGTCACAACGTTGTCCTCCAGGGGGCATATCGAAGTTGCAATGCCTATATTGCGGTATCATCAGATCGGATTAAGGTCTTCGTTAAGCAATCCGGTTTCAGATTAATTGTTTTGCTTAGAGATAGCCACGAGTCTCAAGCGATGAAATACTGTTATCTCATAATTATCGCCCGAGGGACCCTCCGGACGTCCATACCCATCGCTACACTATAGCCGACAGATAGCTCAACGATAGCAGAAGATAATTATCGATCCGTGATCGGCTGACGTGGCGTGTTTCAACACTCAAGGGCCAAGGGTTGGTGCGGTTGCCGGAAGCCGACGGGTACGCTCGCAACATGAGTGCTGAAAAAAACACAAGGAAAGCAGGGTATCGACCATAAGCTACCTACCGGTATACCTAGGTAGGTGGTGTACCGTAGCTTGAGCGGAGTTCGTGGCATCTGATAACGTAGGCGCACTAGGCGCTCAGTCATGAATTAGAAATAAAGCTAACTTAGTTATATGATATACAATACCTAAATAACAGCGCATTTTTAGTACACTTAGTAAAGTTAACTCTCCTAAACCTGGGGTGAATTGTCAAGTTCAAGTCCCAAAACCTATCTATCACAATTGCAATAGACCTACGACCCGCGCTAGGTCGCCCTGATATCATTTTCCGGTTGCGCGTGTCGTGTACATGTAAAAATTACATACGATCAGGTTCTGATAGGTTTGAATTCGGCAGGTAGGTACCAATCTGATCAGCTTGTGAGAAACTACATTGTACAGAGGAGTTACCTACTGTATTACTACTTGGTATAGTGGATAGCTACTGTAGCGCCAAGACATATCTAGAAAGTCGAAAAGTGCGGGGATATATTCATCAGTCTCATTGGCTAACTCCCTTTCTCAGTTACGACTGTGGTGGAGGAGTAGCCTAGGTTCGTGCCTTGAAAGTGCGGTAGTTTCGAAAGCTACAAAGATAACCTCAAGATTAAACGACATGTTCTCATAGGCTAGCTGGACATTGCAATCTAGGTACTATGTACAATCTACAATCTGCAAGCCCAGGTGCAACAACATCTTGTTAAGTAATGATTTCCCACCCCGGTAATCATCTTCCAGCCACGGA
This sequence comes from Xylaria polymorpha, assembly GCA_003426235.1. Classification (NCBI taxonomy): domain Eukaryota; kingdom Fungi; phylum Ascomycota; class Sordariomycetes; order Xylariales; family Xylariaceae; genus Xylaria; species Xylaria polymorpha. Next base: position 47,191 of record NQIM01000065.1, read on the forward strand.
GAGACCGAAACAATAGAGAGCATGAGGTGTGACAGGACTCTCATGATGAAGGCAGGCATTTCATGAATCTGAATCTCACGACTTAGCCTCTTCTAGGACTTGGTACAAAGTTATACAGTAGGAACATTTGAACCTTTGTTATCTCAGACCCTGGCCCAAATTGCCAAGTCTGGGCAAGCGCCTCCTCCTCACGACCAGAGATCGGGGAAGAGATAAGACGCTGAAGACAGGTCCGGGTCGCGTGAGTTCAGGGTCGTACATACACTAGGTACAAAGCGTATTGCTGCAGTGATACGCACCAACAGTCGTCGCCACCAGAGATACAAACCCTTGTCACATATGTCCCTAGATCTGCAAGAGTACGGCGCTATAGACTTTCGAGCAGGCGAATGCGGCAGCAATATGATTCGCCAATGTAGGGAAATGCCTAGCTATATGATGGCGGTGGCACCCACTCGATGCTCGCGACAATGTTGCGTTGGGTTCCAATTCTCTCTGAGTGATAATATAACACTCGGGCGGGATCCGTCATACGCTACATTATCCAGCTCGAAAAGACCGCGTCTCGAGTAGATTTCAGTGCTCTTCAGTACCGCGCCGGGTTAGCGCAACGATATCCCCCGTTTATTAGGCGCTCAAGAGTCGTAGCGGCCGAGAACTTCCAGATGTCTACCAGTAAAGATGGGGGTGGCGGCCGGCCGAGTAGAGACAATGCGCAACACGTCACAACTATATTGGCGGACGGCGACGTACCGGACCACCTTGGCGACATGTCGGGCGATGAAGCGGCCCTAGCTGCTCTAGGCTATAAACAAGAATTCAAACGCGAGTTCTCGGCGTGGACGTCGTTCGCTGTTAGTTTTGCCGTAATGGGACTTTTGCCCAGCATTGCCACTACTATGTGGTACGGCATCGGCTACGGTGAGTACCGAGAGCGAAGCTATTAGAGGAGCAATTATGACTGATTCGAGGGATATGTAGCGGGACCTGCGGCGAATACATGGGGATGGCTGGTCTCGGTCGTCTTCATCCTATGTGTAAGTCATCATGGCCTAGACTATAGCACTTAGCATGCTGAACTATGTTTAACATTCCATAGATTGCAGCATCAATGGCCGAGTTAGCAAGCAGTATGCCGACCTCCGGTGGACTCTATTACGCCGCAGCCGTTCTCGCGGGACCGAAATACGGCCCCATGGCTGCTTGGGTGACGGGATGGTCGAACTGGTTCGTCCAAGTCACTGGTGCTCCCAGTGTCAACTGGGGAGGTGGTAAGCCAAGAACTGCTTGATTCCTAGTGTGATAAGAACAGTATGACTAACGACACATAAAAGCCTCGATGATATTAGCGGCAGCGAGCATCGTCAACCCCAGCTACGTACCATCTTCGTACCAGACCTTCCTCCTCACCACCTTTCTTATGATCGTTCACGCCTGCATCAGCAGCATGCCGACGTTGTGGATCGCACATTTCAACTCTGTCGGCACCGTCATCAACGTCCTGGCGCTCATTGCCACAATTATCATCATTCCAACTACGACAAGTAACGTGCCTAAGTTCCAACCTAGCAGCGTAGCTTGGGGCATTGACAACTTCACCGACTGGCCGGATGGAGTTGCAGTTTTGATGTCGTTTTTAGCCATCTGTTGGACGATGAGCGGGTATGATGCGCCATTCCACCTTGCTGAGGAGTGCTCCAACGCCTCAGTTGCTTCTCCCCGTGCCATCATCATGACAGCTGCTTCAGGCTCTGTCTTGGGTTTTGTCCTGAACACTTTGATCGCATATACCATTACCGATATCGACGCTGTGATCCAGACAGAACTTGGACAGCCATGGGCCGCGTATCTTGTCCAGGTGCTACCCCGGAACGCTGCGCTCGCTGTGCTCGCCCTTACTATTGTCTGTGCTTTCTCCATGGGGCAAGGGTGCATGGTGGCAGCGTCGCGAGTTTGTTTCGCATACGCCCGAGACGATTGCTTCGGGGCGCTCAGTAAACCTCTCAAGCGTGTCAACAAGTACACATTAACGCCCGTCAACGCAGTATGGTTCAATACCTCTATTGGAATCTTGTTGTTGCTCTTGATCTTTGGCGGTAATGCCATCGACGCCATCTTCAGCATTGGAGCGATTGCCGCCTTCGTTGCTTTCTCGATCCCCATCTTCATCAAGATCGCTGTTGTGCGAAACAACTTTCGAAGGGGGCCGTGGCACCTCGGTGTGTTCAGCTTGCCTATTGGTATTCTTGGTTGCGCTTTCGTCGTCGTTATCATACCATTCTTCAGCTTTCCTCAGACAAATGGTGCGAACCTCAACGCTCAAAACATGAACTGGACGAGTTTAGTTTACGTGAGTTCGACCCATAAGCCCCTATGCCTTTGACATAAATCAATGACTGCTGGCTGGTGAACTAGATTTTTTATATATCGATGCTAACATTCTGGGTCTAGGGAGCACCAATGCTATTCGTTATAATTTGGTTTCAAGTTGACGCACACAAATGGTTTAAAGGTCCTAAGATCAATATCGAGGTGAGTAATGATCCGAGGTTTTAAAGGCAAAAAGCGACTAACAGCTGTTCTAGCATTCCATGCACGGTATCAGTATCGAAGGCGTTGATGTGTCTGGAAAGAAACAAGTCGACGTGGAGACTGGCTCCACGAGCAAGGCCTCGACATCTACATGAGGAAAGATCTTCTCAAATAAAGGCTCTTAAACACCCAACCGTGAGCAATATGCACGTTTGTCATATTGGCGGTCATAAGGCGAATTATTTTAGTATTATATGATTGATATAGATCTCGATTGATTTTATCATCAGAGGTATTAGGGCCGAGTCTCCCTAGTCTATCTCACGATATACTTCTCGTAGTTACAGTAAACTGAGATATATAGAATAAGACAATCAAGTAAAAGAATACCTAATTCAGGGGCTTACCGTACCCGCCAACTTTGCCTTCTAGATAAAAAGATTCAACTCCGAGGGCGTAGCATTCAGATTTAGTATTGAAATGGAGCACAATCGCATTCAATAACGTTTCATGATATGGTGAGTGTACGTCTCCCTGTTGATTTCTGTAGGCAGAAATGTACAACCTTACTAAGGATATCAACTTCTCGGCATTTCCTAGGCTTTAACGCCCACATAATCTCTTCTCTAAAGCCCTAAGTGGCAAATAGAGGATTGCAGTCGTCACAAACGCCAGCTCAAACCCGATGTCGCCCGTCTTTTTTCGCTATAGGTCCCGTAAACCATACCTGAGCTATACTCGGGATGACCAAAGCAAAGCTAAGTACAGATGCGGTCAAGGCGGCGGCTCCCCAGGGTAGCCGCGACGCCGAATTCCATGCAGCATGGCTATATGTATCATAGCGGCCCCTTCTAAAAATGACATGTTCGGTAATCAGGACGGCAACGAAAGCCGCCGACCAATACGCGATCAAGGCGATGAAATTTTGAAGGCTCTGGAAAAACTCTGCCGCGGCCTTAATTGAAACGGGAATCAAAATGGCCGTTATGACAATTGAGAAGACATATCTCGGGATGCGCACCAGTTGTGGCACCAATATTTGAAAGTTGAGCGTTATGGAGTACATCGTAGCCGCATTGTTACCTAATAGCGAGAGGGAGAGAAGAACAACCACGAACTTACCGAAGCCGCCGCTTGGTAATAGCATCGCCGCCAGGACCCCGCCGACAGAATTCGTCTCGTAGCCCTGTTTCCAGGTGGGGACGTTTAGCAATGCTCCTTGAATGGCAGCTCCGAGTATCATGAGAGGAATAGTCGGGAGAGTGAGGCCAGAGAAGCCGATCAGAAAGAGTTTCCAACTAATATCGAATCAGCATTGGAGCAATAGCGTGCTTGTGGAGTGACTCACCTTGGAAACTCGGGGTTCAGATACGTCGTGTAATCAGAAGCGAGTGTCGCAAAGGGGATCATGTAGGATGCAATGCTCATGCCGAACGAGAAGACGGCCCCTGCTGTCGCTGCTCCTGTTGGGGCCTGCTGATGAAGATGCGAACCGCCGCATCCTGTCGTAATGGCAATAGCAATCAAAGCTGGTATCCACGCAAAACGCTCGTAGTTATGAAGGACATTATACCCCCAGAATGCTATCAAGAGAGACTGTTATAACACTAGAGTCAATAATTTTCACTTCTAGTAAGAATTACTCGGGGTTTTGGGAGCATGCAGGAGTAGCAGGAGCAGAAAACACCCGTTGAAGCAATTTAAGGCTCTAAGACATGCTAAAAGGAGAAATAAAAAACTCCAGGGGGACTAACCAACACCCCGATGATGACAATTCCGACAACCGGGGTGACCGACCCATCGGAAACGGCTGCTAGGCATTGCCCTCCAACAACACAAGTGATAACGCAGAAACCGGTGAGAGTAGCCAGGTTCAAGATGGCCGGTACCGAAACGATGTATCTGCCGAAGCTAAATCGTGCTTGGATCATCTGCCGCAGGCCAGTCCTCGGTCCAATCGTACCCAGGTACGCAGGTATCGCCGCCGTCGATATGCAGAAGAAGATGATGACCAGGGCGCAGTCTCGAAGGCCCAGGCCGTAAGTAGGGCCCAGCATACCAAAGGTAATAGCAAGAACATTTACATTCATACAGAACCAGATCGAGAACTTCAAAGCATCAGAACGTTAGTAATTCTCTTTCTTGGTGCCATTGATATCTGTTCTCGGGATGCTACACCACCCTCGAGAAAAAGGCTTGTATGGAACGATAGCCGTCCTCCCATTGGCAATGGTATAGGAAGAAGAAGAGAACAACCTCTGATATTACTCACGTAGGTAGAATATCGAGTTGACGTTCGTTCTTCAAGTGGTACAGGGATAACACCACGCAGCTCCACGGAGCCGGTCGATAGGTATCTGAGGACTGTGGTCTTTAATCCCGGCGAGGGAATTGGCCCATCTTCGGCGGCATCGCTCATCGTGCCTTTCTCCGGATCTTGGAGGTCGCCTGTTACCGCATAGTTCGTCCCGTCACTCTGCGTTGGTCGTGGAACTGCCATGGTGGAATTGGATCTCGCCTGCTTAGATCAAAACTTTCTGATATTATGTGACCCGGAGGAGTGGCAATTCCTGCCAGCTTTTGATGCGCTGATATTGTTAACGGGCAAGACAATCCGGTGAAGCAACGGCTTACTAGTAGATCAGTGGTTCTAGAAGCCAGATGCGCGGGGTCGCATGAAAAAAAAAGGCAACTCAACATGGTTGCACGACTAGTCTCAGACTATCGACTGCGAAGTCAAGTGATTGGTCGTCTATATCGTCAACTTGGCGACATCATCTACTGAATGCACCTTATCGTTTAGTAACAATATCTTCAAGGGTGGTCATACTCGATGATAATAGGGTGATATCGTGGCCCACTTTGCAGAAAGCATCCATTGAGCTAGGAACAGGGATAGTGGTATATACCTTAATGAGAATCATTGAGTCTATTGGCCGGTTTATCTAGTTTCTTTCGACGTAATAGGGCTTAGCACGTCGGCATTGGCTATAGCTAAGTATACGGGAGCTAGTTTCATAGGCGTCAGCTGTTGAAGCTTGCGAAGGATACGTTCACTTAATGACTAAACAGATTCAAGTCCTCAACGCCCGAGTCGATAATGGACGGCCCAGGTATAATAAAGAGTTATCTCCTCCAATATAAGTGGCATTCGCATCATGAAACTCGACACTCAGGAGTAAAGCGCCGAAGACAGAGATATCTCTTCGCTCTAGTACTTTTTCTCGCGGGATCCCCTTAACTAGGTGCGCCTTGACGGTTATGAGGAATGAGTGACGATAAGTAGACAGGTTTATGAGTGAGTAGTATACATACAGAAGAAAGCTACACACGAACATGGGCAGCGAATTGACCTAGCAGGCAAATGTGAAGTGATGCCGCCTTCCCTTACGTGCCTGAACTCCAAAATGCAACAAATATCAGTACTTAGAGACACATAGGATATTAAGAAATGCGCTCTAGCTACTTCCCTCCAGGGGCTGCTGACGAGCATTTCACAATAAGCACGAAGCTAGAATAACCAATACATCATCCCCAAAGTCTAAAGGGGTGTCTAGAGCAGTAGGGAGATGATATATACGAAAGGTGTAAGACGGAATATGCGGCACTATAATCGTATTGACACAAATACGTCTTTGTATCAAGGATCTAGAGGAATGTATCACCGAGTTAGACGCGATATGCCAGTGCCGGAAGGATGCCATGAGAGGGGAAGGACGATACAAGGAGCGTTTAGGAGCCCAGAACCAGAGTAGACTAACCTTAGAGGTATAGGTTCAGATTGCTACTGGGGAAGTGTATGTTTGCCCATTTACAGTATCTAATATTGTGCCTCGGTGGGTAAATCGTCTCTTTCCCTAAACGATCAGACCCCATACTGCGGGATGTCTTTATCTACCTTAAGAACAATATGTCGTATTTATTTCTATAAAACAAGCAGGGTCCTCATTACCATAACTGTCATGAACCCTAGCAAGTGGTAGGCAATAGACTCTTGTTGTTGCACGAGGGTCTCCGGCTATCAAGGCTACGCGTGAGGCTATCCTAGATAAATATACAAAAGTCTCTTTGTCTCCTGCCTTGCCCTGTGCCTTGCCTTGTGACAGTAGTCACTGTAGTCCCTCTCCTGGTGTTTGGTCGTTTCACATCAGTACCCCTCAGGCGCTCTACGGCTAGCAGTATAATATCATACTTGCCAACACCCGTGGGTTCTTCGTGGAGAACGATCCTTCTGAGTTATTTCTCATAGCATGTGACAACTCATTTAGCAATAGCCTACACATATCTGGCTTTCACTTGCTCTGAGAAATTGCCACGTGGGTTAGAGCAATGGCGTATACTGCTTGAGTGCAGGGGTCTAGAAGGGCGTGAATCTTCGTATTAAAATATCCTTCTATGCATTCAAGGGGTCATGAAGGTCTAACCCCCCAATCAGCCCGGGCAGTATACAGTTCTTTATGCCTGAATAGCCTCGCCTCTAATCACCGCGTTCGCGATCCAATTGCCAATCTCTTGTCTAAAAAACCAGATAATTAGCGGGCTAACTGAATTAGTAGCTTGTCGGTTATGTAATTAGACACACGATATACAGGAGTGGCTAGGTCGGATCCAGTCCCTCCGTATTCGTACGTGTAAAGAGGATACCAACAAGTGAGTTGATCAGTCTCGAGCACTGCAACACTCGAAATTGGTTAACAGTATTTGACTGCAATAGGGAAGTATGGGAAGCGTGAAAATCATTTATGACATGATACCAAGTGAAAACGAAGCCTTGGTGCTCGTAAAGTAGCGAAAACAAGAAGCAATTAAGGAGGGAGTTGCTTACTACACTTCATCATCGAGACTTTTGTTACCGAGTGCCAGTGGAGCCTGACATGGTGTTCCAGCTATTTGGAAAGATCGCCAACCTCTGGTCTCAGGTGTATCTAGAATTGTAGAAATGTTGGCTTAGATTAGGTGCAGACACGTGGGCTTCGGAAATAGGGGTCGGACCATTGTTAAACAAAAGACGCGTGTCACTATCAGGCGTACTCGAGATGAAGTTACGAATATAGTCATGCGAATGCGAGGTTTCGTACGAGGCTTCAGCTTTCAGTTCCTCTATATTCTCCTGGTCTCCTACAGCACTCTGTGATCGCTATACGAGACCGAACCCGAACCCGAACCCGGCAAAGAGAAGCGAGGCTATTCGGCGATGGAAACTGTAGATCTCCCGCTTGACCGAAAAGGGGTTAAGTGCTTCATCACCCCTGTCTCCATACAAGATCATTGCAATTCGAATCCCTCTCCAAGCCCTTGTTAGTTTACATGGACCGAGGATTGACTGTGGGAGACAGCATGATCATATAGCGAATATTACGCATAGCTTTGCACATACAAGTATACTTTACAGGGAACTAACCGCCTCAGCGAAGAGCGTTAGTGGAAACGAGCACAGAACAAGTCGCGTGCCTACTACAGTACTTATCCACAGACTAGTTTAGGAGTTGCTTGATTGGTTAGCCTTCGTTTCTTGAAAACTCACCTAATAGCTAACTTTTGATAGATGCACTAACCGTGCCACGCCCCACTTTATTTAGGACTCGCTTGGGCTCACCTACTAAAGTAGGTGCTGGTCACTCAAATAACCACTTCACTCAAATAACCACTTTTTTTGGTGTTTTCTATTAAAAACGCCGCAATAGACGGCTACGCCCGTTGCTATTAGCTATTAATGCTAGCTATAGCCTACTAATAAGTCTCTAATGCCGTACTATTTTTGCTGCTTTTTTAAAAGCACGTTTAGTGGCCTTTTTATACTTTAAATCAACCTATTCGATCAATCTCCTAGCCCTAGTTTTGTTTGTTATAGCTTTTTGCCGTACTATGGATCGATTTCTTTGGCTTCAAGTACTGCCTATAGCTTATTAAAATATTTGTTAACAGCTTCGATGTTTTTATAAGCTTGTTGGTTTAAATTAAGCTTTTTTTAACGTATACGTAGGTAGTAGTAGCGTTTAGTAAAGCGCCTAACCTAGAATTTACCAACCATAGGTAGCTTTTAGTTAAAAAGGTATGCTTTGGTTTTAAAGATCGAATTTATAGCCTTGTAAATAAATTTAGGCTGTACAGCTAAGTTAGTTCAATTAAGTTGGTTAATATAGTTATAAATAGCCTATTTATTAATAAGTAATAGCTTTAGTTTAGGTGAGGGTTTGTAATTTAGGCTACCGCGGCCAGCGAGGCGGTTATAAAGAACAGCGCGCGTAATGCCAAAAGCCTTCGCAACCATGGCTATTTTAGCTGAAGGGTATTCCTTTAGGTATTCGAGTGCTTTTTGTACCTTCTTTTCTATTTTAAGGCTTGAAAATCGATGGCGCGGGTGTTGTTTTAATAAAAATAGGTGGTTTAGTCAAAAAAAGTGGTTATTTAAGTGAAGTGGTTATTTGAGTGACCAGCACCTACTTTAGTAGGTGAGCCCAAGCGAGTCCTAAATAAAGTGGGGCGTGGCACGGTTAATCTCGAGCTATCGGAAGATCCATCGCGAGGCAATCCACAATGGCCTAGATCTTCGGAGAGTGGGACCCCGTGAATCCGCCCGTCACACATCACACGACATCAAACTGGATAACCTCCTTATCGCTATCTCGAGATAGTATTACACAGCATCAGTGGTTTAGTGGTAAAATCCATCGTTGCCATCGATGGGCCCCGTGTTCGATTCACGGCTGATGCAATCGTCTTCTTTTTAGTTTCCTTGTGCCTTCGTCGCAGAGTCTTGTTATTTGTGATGGGGTCTCCTTTTTTTTTTTTCCTTGTCAATTTGGTGAATATCGTCCATTAAAAGGAACGTGAGATACCCTCTTAAGTAACCAATTCATGGAGTTCATACATAGAGACATCGGACCAACTTGAAACTGTTCTCAAGGGTCTCCTCTATTCACGTTTCCACTGAAGAGACACCGAGACTACCTTTAAAGGTTGATTGGCTGACTCTAGAAGCGACGGTCATTTCGCAACCTGGCAATGTTCCTCTGCAGAGCTACCAAATTCACGACCTAGCGATTGGATAGTGTGATAGAAGTGTTCTTTCTGTTAGGCACGTCTGTCTATTAACCTCACGTCTTTCGCCCATGGGGTGTGCGGAAGAAGAAGCCCTAGCTTGGAGTCCCTTATGTGAGAAGAGGCATTGGCAAATCATTCATTCCAGTCTTAGGAGGAAAAAGCGGTGAGCTATGGTAGCAAATAATGGTAGTAACGTCTATGGCCTGGTCAGGTTCGCCTTGATATAGAGATGCAAGTAAATTAAAAGACACAGGGCACCAGGAACAAGGCCGCCATGTGAAACAAACTTAGACTCGGCCGAGTGCTCGCGAGCAAGAGCAAAGTATCTACTGCATGTCCGACTAGAGATCACAACATGTTACAGTAGTTATTGACGAACTTAGGTATCTGGTTGGTGGGTGGCATCACTACACATCTGTTTCACCTGAGATAGGGGGTAACAGGTGGTTACGTCCGAAGTCATTAACACCGAGTAAACAATGCATACCCTCGTTAGTTTGAGCCGGCCTTATACTTATTCAGGGATTTGCCGATTGATGAGCACAAACGGCCCCCTTGCTCACCATCGAATACTGTAGGGCTATCACATTTCAGTGTACTGACGGATCTCACATGTACGAGCGGCCAAGATCCGCATCCACTTATCTCATATTCGCATCTGAGGTGCATATGCCAGCTTGACTGAGTCAGACCGAAGGCGTGTAGATCGCCGGGTTTTAGCAACTTCTGCGTAAACCCCGAAAACTGCAGTCCTAAAGGACAATGATATGTCCACTGTCCTACGGCGGCATGCTCACGATCCTGTATGAGGAAAAAAACGCTCCGCCCCGTTGTCTTACAAGTCCTGTTATCGGCTATGTTCGCCGTATCCATTTGATGTCCGTGTCCATGCCCATGATACAGTCGCATTACCGTCGTTACATTCTTCCCCTTGTCACCGGTCTGTTACAAGAAAGCGACTTAGCAGTACTTTCTCGCCAAGATTATGAATCATGTTTGAATCATGTAAGACAGCGATGAGGATAGTGTAAGCCGGGGAGAGAGGTAGACGCTGGACGGGAGATCGTCATTGGTCGGGGCTTTTGGGATGTAACATGATAGCTCTCCCGGGACAGTATGCAGTCTCTCGGACATGTGGGCGAGAGCCGGCCTTGCTGAATCAGCAAAGCGGAAGAAGGTCAATATTTGGTTGCATTACCTGTGCCAGGACTTATACTCTCGGCATTATGAGGGATAACGTATACCTTAAGGGCCCGGGCGAGGCTGGAGGGCTTGGGCTTTTCTTGGAAGAGTCTTAGGGCACATTAGGGCACATGATAAGCGTAAGCTTAACCACGAGAGACGTCCCCAAAGGATGCTTTAGCCCAAGAGACCTATATCGAAACGCTCGGAAGAATGCAATTGCCAGCGCATTTCCGCCTGAGACTCCTCCTTTCGTGGCTTGAAAGGTTGAATTCCCTACTGGAACGATGCCTGATTCTAGTGGAGGAAGAAGTAGGTCTTGGTGTCTATCCTAAATGGGTAAGGCAGCCAATAACGCCGATGGTTGCTTACAATTCGTCGTGAGATGCCACTACAGTACTTTATCATAAACGGATTCAATCACACGGCATCGCCACGTGGTGACTTACCTTAAACAACAAAACTGCTTTAGAGTATGTATAGGTACATACTGAGTTTGTTCATGATCTCTATTCTCTAGCTGTGATGCAAAGTCAGTGCACAAATATGCATCTGCTTTGGCGTTTCCTTGTACTCGGGGTCGGTGTTATGTAAGAGCTCCGTGCCGTGGGGTTGCGGAATTCCGTCGACTAGACAATTCGGTCTTAGATGTCCACAAATAGGAAGCACTCCAATTTTTAAAGCTGCTTGAGGCCATCGAGACACCTCGGCACCTTCATTTTCGACAAGGAACTAGTACCAGTATGAGGAATCCCGGCAATTGCCAAGAATAGTCGGGTTTTTCGCATTCGGACTTTCATCCTTGGTGTGTACTTATTCTGCCCGTGGGACAACGGCCTTGAGAAAAGGGCATTTTTGACGAGACGGCGAGTCGGAGGATCGCTAATCCCCGTGCGCGGGCGTCATTCGTCCGTCCGCGGATCGTCCGCGCCCTAGCTCGGCTTATGCCACCTAGTATACCTATTTACTTACACTATGCATTCTCAATTTCCACCGTCGTTTCTGGGCATTGCTGAGGGAGAGCCTGGGGTATACCTTGTAAGTGTTCTTGTGGGGTAATACAGGGAGCGAAAAGACGACTGCCTACACTAAACCTACCAATTCTACGGTATCTGTACGGTAGGAGGTTAGCCATGGAAGATCCGCGGGCGGATTTGAACTACTCATCCTTTTCGATCGGATTTAATGATGCCCGAAGGAGTGGTAATACCGATGCGATGGTTGTGGAACCAACCCACGACGAGATCGAATGAGTGAGTTATGCAAATAGGATTGGATCCTGTGATGTCTAATTATGCTGAGCCTGTCATCATAAGTACTCAGTTTGGTTAGGAGGTAGGTACCCAAGGTATCGTGGGCTTGGCATCTATTATGTTGACGCATGTCACACAATATAGGGCTGTGTTTTTGACCTATTTGGAGTGACCTGTCACCACGCGGATCATCGATTTATATCTTATGTCTCTGCAATACTGAGTACCTCCCCCCTATTAATCTCAGGAAAAGTACCACGCATGCCCGCCGTTTTAAGTATTATTAGTCCACTAGCCTAGAACTGTCAAATCTGCCACTAAAACGCCTGCTGCCTGCCTGTCTGTCCGTCTGTCTGGGGGCCGTTTATTACCTGTCTGGCTAGCGATTTGAAGTGATTGTTACCCGTCACACCGGTGCATCGTGGTACTGTATTAATTGGGTTGTTGATCATATACATATGAACCAGGTTCCAGCACTGTCAAACGTAGTACTTACAGTAGTGTATGCTATTAATTTCCTCTAATCATCTCGTTCTACGTCAGTTTCCCCTATAGTCTCGATGCCTACTTTGCTAGTGTGGCATTTGGTCGTTAGCCCTTGGCTAGTAAATAGGCGCAGCATGCAAGCAACGCAAGCTTCTTAAAACGACACCGTCTTGGTATGAACCAGGCTCGGCGTCATGTTTCTCGGCCGATTTGCAATGGTCCTGAAATTCGGTCGTATTGCTGGACGGGTGAACTGAACTTTTTGGTCGTTGCAAGCCGCCCTCTATTGATTTTGGGATCAGCCGCTCCAGGCACCGTATTGAATCGATGGATACCTACCTAGGTAACCTAGATTAATTGTGGCGAAGCAAACGCAACGCTGCAATGTGCTTTTCGAGAGCTGCGCGCAAAAACACGCCCTTGAAACTCGCTTACGAGCACTACGTGAGAGGCACGAGGAATGAATTTCATTGGCATGGCAGAATACCAACGTTTTGTTCCTTCTAACGGTTTCCTTGTTAACAGCTGGTCCCTTGCTTCCCGCACGGCAGGATCTGTGGGATGAATGCATAATGGATCGTCGTTGTACCGAGTGCAACAGTGTCATTGATTGCGGACGGTCGATTCGTCAGCAGAATGAATCGTTGCGTTGCACCTGTATACTTTATTGTTTATCCTTGAGCTATTTCAGACACTTTAGGGTAACTTCGCCCCTCGTGTGACGCTCACACTCCTTATCATGGCTTATTTGAGGCTTGGTATTATTCATCGTATACCGATGGGTTTTACACTAGACGCTTGCGGATTTCGGACGCAAATTGCGGAGCGCGGAGTACGGGATGCAGGGTTCTTAATGATTGCTAGCCAGGATAAAGGGCATAGAGAACGGCCACTGTGGCCGTTGTGAGGTTCAATATTAATCAGTACATTACTCCGTACATTCTGATACTTTGGCATGCATGTAAGAGCGTGTAAGGATTGAGCGAGGGAGCCAAGGTGATAGATAGCAATCCAATCCAAATATTGGAGCGCCGTATTTGTGCATGCCGCACATCACATGGCAATTCCAAATACTTATCATGTAGGCTTTAGGAATGTTACGACATATCACCAATTGAATAGGTATAGGTGGGTTGGCTTGTTTGACGCGAGTGTCTGTTACTCACGCCCAGTAATTAATAGTAATTATTTGGTTAATAATTTGCTCGTCATATGCGTGTGCTGATGGCCCCCTTACATCTGCGCCAGACATTTCAGAGGAACCAGATTGCCATTCAATATACGCCCAACAACGCCAGTGATGCATTCCCCCGAACACTTGGTTATACACGTGTCTGCTAGAACCCCTCCCCGCAGTTGTCCCTCTATCCCTGTAAACTGCAGTAATGTGTTGAATCCACCCAAGCGCCGTGCGTTATTCGTGACCACCATGGCAAGAGTCGTGAGATGTTGTAAGACATATGCCCTCCTCTTTCCACCGGGAGAGTGTACTTTTGGTGCCTGTGTTTCCACCAGGGCAAACCAACTATACAGATTGGAGTGAATCCATATTGTAACTAGAATATGCAATCATTGGGTCACCGACACCGAGCATGACCTCTGGATTGGGCACATTGATCATGTGAGGTTTAATGGTACCAAACTCGGACTCGACCAAGCCTTGACTTAACATAATTTCTGCCATATTGATGTCCATTGGTGGTGCGTATTGCGGTGAGACATTCATCGACGGAGGTCTGTTCATATGCCAGGTGGGATAAGAAGTCGGCGCTGTCGGGGATTGAACGGCGAAGAGGCTTGTTGAAGGATCGACGTCGCTATGTATCGAGCTCGGTTCAAATTCGTTATATGATGAAGTGAAGCTTTGGGGTGACATGGTCTGGAGATTCTGTTGTTGGGCGCCCATGAGCGCTTTCCTATAGTCATATTCAAAATCCGAATGATCGATTTCTGAAGAACTTGCTCGTTCTGTTCGGGAGCAAGTTGTTTCCGTCTCGCATTTGATCTCCACTACTTGAACCTCTCTTTCCCTGTCCAGTTGCTGAATCTCCAATTCCGCTGCCAATTTCGTTAGGCCAGCTTCGTCCTCCGGAAAAACCGAGTGAGGAGGTAGGTCGCGTCGGCATTAGGTCGTATACATCCAAGCTTGGTCGCGATATTATGGATAATTGGTTGACCTCTGTCGTTGAGTTCGGGTTCTCCCAAGTCCCAGGACTGCCCATTCCTAACCATGGCGTAAAGTTTATGGACTGTCGCTATTAACGCAAATTGGGTATTCTCCAGGACTTCAGCGTAGCTATCGCCGAGTTAGCTTGTCTTCAGTGAGGCTGAGAATTGTACCCGTACCCCCTAGGTAATTGCTTGTATTCGGTCTTCTTTCGAGTCCCGGCTGTACATACTAATCCATCGTCCTTACACCTTTTACACGGAAACTCTCCATCACACTACTCAAAATGTAAGCACTGGCATATAACTCAATTGGTGGTTCGACAAACCTTAGTCTTCTTCATTCTACATCGTTCACAAGCTTTCCATACTCGCTTGTGTCTATTGTCGGTACCATGGGGCGAGAGTGGTACATGATCGCGAATAGGCGAATGAGCTAAGTGAGTAGCTGATCGCTTTGTCCCACGACTTATCGGTTTGACAGACTTCGTATTAGGTGCTGTACTCCTCCGTGTAGGAGCTTGTGTCGTGGAAGTCTTCATGTTGTGTTCTTCTATGGGAGGTGTCGGTATGCCACTTTCCATTTTGGGTTGTCACTTATACAACTGGTGGATGGGCGAGACTAAGGCAAGATAAAAAGGGTAAAGGCTCCGTGTTCCGCTGATAATCTGTAAAGGAAAGTCTCGGAAGGTGTAAGAACAAGTAGGTGTGTCGGGGGGAAGAGGACAAATCAAAAGAGTAATCGGTAAACACAAAGCGATTTTCTTAGAAGGGATTAATAATGCTCAGATGCACCACCGCTGTGACGATTATGTGATGCTCCTCTTATTATTATTAGACCCGGCAACTTTTGGCTTAAGGGCGAAATAGGGTCCGAAGGGGTTATGGAGATGGATCGGCGAGTCGCTTTATGTCCGAGATGTGGGCCAAGCCTGGTGCTGACGAGGTCGATTCCGGTAGCTCCAAGTTTCCAAGGGCTCTAATAAGTCTCAAAACGAGCAGGGTACTCAACAGTAAGCTCCTTCCCCTCGAGTGAAATGCTGTTGATACTACGGTAGTCAAGTCTGATCGAATTTGGTGTCGATGGTATGCGCCGTCGAGACGTTGGAATTATAGTATTGCCAAAGGGCAGGATTCGGATTGTCAAGATTGTTGCTTGTCGCCTAATACCGAACAAGGGGTGCTGGATTATCTTATAGGTTACAGGTTCCTTCGTAGTCGTAGTTCGTGGTAACGGGAGAGAAAATCCAACAAAGGAAGGTTGAAAGAGAGAGGGCTACTGCTAGGAAGTTGGTGACTTCGCCTTTATATCAACCCCGTCAAACCACGTTAATTCCTTACCCGTATTTCGCTGTTCTGGATCCAAGGGCATGCCAACGGGGCGGCGCAATGCCATGACAATAGAGTGACTACGCAATACTTGGCCCGTCCAGCGGTCCTTGGAGCCCTTGAAAGTAGCCAAGCTATAGTAGGAGGGGGGGGACCAGAGTGACTAGAGAATACATGTAAATACCTTGGGACTTTGACGGCCGACCAAGGTGATCGGTGGACGGGTTAAACCAGCGATGGGCCTGTCAGTAAGATCCTATCCATCCACCCACTCGAAGGGCGAGTGTTGGTACGTATACTTTGTGAAGTACTGGATGTAGCACTAATATAACAGGAGCTGTCCAGTTGTTGTTACTACTAGGTATACAGTAGGTAGGCATTATGCCAGAGTGTTGCACAAAAGCCCAAAATACATAATTCCTTTGGTCGATCCCTTCCGAGCAAGGGTACAGCTCAGCTAGCCATATGAAAGTATAAGGTATCAAACTCGCTCGACGGTATCTTCATAATTTCTTGTCACGCCAAGTCCTGATGCTCACCGAGACCCCGAACATAGAACATACTGTAAAACCCCCATCTGTTACTCGTTTCAATACCTTCAAAAAACAGCAGTGTAGACATGTACAGCGGGGTCTAAGGGTTCCGGCCTTTTGTGCGCCTTTACTGTTACCTACTGTACAAAGGCTCCGAGCGCGAGCGGTGTTTTGCAGCGGCCGATTGGCAAACTCCGACTCCACAGTTTTGGATTGACACTCGGTGCAACGTATAGTTAGGTACTACTGTGTTTACACCAGGCCAGGCTACATACCTATGTAGGTACCTAAGGAATAAAGTGAAATACGCCAAGGGCATCGCAAACGGCATATGAAATCCCAGAATGGTAAAACGTAGTGTATACTTATTACCTAGAAAGGAAAATAGCATATGTTTTAGATGCGGAGCTTAGCCGCAGAGCTGGCCAATTCACAGTACCTATTCGCTACTGTACAGTAGAAAGAAATCCTTGCGGGCATCAAGGTTATCTAGGTACCTACCTACCTATGTACTGTCTCCGCTTGTTGCATAATCAGTCTCGAGTAGGTCTTTGCCCAGCCCAGGTGGTCTGTACCATGGTGCTAGGTATTACTTAAACCCGCGGATTTAATTTAGCTCCTCAACTAGTTGTGAATCATCACCAACCGCTCATCATCGTGAGCTATCGTCTACCTAATCCACTTGCTCAAGAGCTTTCTGGGTTCGGCATCGCCAGCACTACACTGCACTAAACTAGATAGGCCCACCAAGTGCCATTTCTTATATGCACTAATGATGACAACCAGACCTGGATGACAACAGCTGGTAACCCTACAAGTCCGTCATCATGACAACCTTGCAACAACTGCGTCGCAAGAGGACAACAAATTTAGGGAATGTGAGGGCACGCTGAACGGATGAACATGGACGGCTGTAATTCGCCTTCTACTACCGAGTACTGTACTGTATGTGGCTTCGGGTATCTTAGAGCATTTCGATTGCCGGTTAGGGGTCGAGACATGCGTTCCGGCTCCGAGAATCTCTTTGAATCCCCGAACAAGTACAGTACAGTAGATAGCCGCAACCACGGAATCCCAAGTGCATACTAGGGTCACTGAGGCTCATGGTGAAGCTATCCAACTCTCACAATTGGTCTCGTGAGATCATTGCTACGGTTTTCTAGATTAATCTTGTCTACATTCATGGAGCACCCCTTTCTAAGCTCATGTCATGACTCTTACCCGCCGCCAAGACCAAAATCATCTAGGTTCCTGGCTGTTCCAGTCGATCGGGGCTCGGTAGCGGACTGGCGGGTCAATCTCGCGCCCCGAAGTCCTTGCCCGACTAGAACCCGAGCCTTGGAGCCAGGTTTTCTCCATGCGCCTGACTCCCACCACTGCTTGTCCCACAGAAGGAAGCCAAAGAGGAGGTATGGCAACCCGAATTAAAATGGCCCGTGGCATCTTGTTCGTGCCCATCGGTCTCGCGATGGTATAACATCACAAGAATACATGTCTAGCCTCGCCACTTCGGTCAATTCCGCTTGTTGTTGAGTTCCATTTCATCGTGGGCTTCACATTGAAGAATGGGCTCCAAACTGTAGGCGATGAGCCTTTGTACGCCCTGAATTGGAGCCAGAGGCCGAGTCTCTCGAGCGTGCAGTCATACTCTACGCCGCACCCTGCTTGCTG
The DNA here is from genome assembly GCA_003426235.1 of Xylaria polymorpha. NCBI lineage: Eukaryota > Fungi > Ascomycota > Sordariomycetes > Xylariales > Xylariaceae > Xylaria > Xylaria polymorpha. The sequence continues at coordinate 65,387 of NQIM01000065.1, forward strand.
AGAGATTTCTTTCACGCCGCTGTCGGTGATACCTGCTCCCGCACAATTCCCATCTCGACTAATCCCGCTGTCTGACATAGCCATGCTATTTCCGACACTACCTAGCAGCATCACTGGTACTTAATTAAATGTACACTAACACGGCACGAGAGAGAAACCTCATGATACACCAGCACCGATTTTTACGTTGTACACCAATGCGTTGTTAAAAGTCATCTGCTCATAATACCGAAGATCTAATGGCTGCGCCATTCGTACAGTACGTACAAGCTGAGAGTCAACCAGCCAAAAGAAAAATATTGGCGCAACACACGTACTCAGTAACGCCTAGGTAACGGCCATCTTTGTCTACCATCAAACTCCGTATTCCGACTGGGAATGGAAAGCTGGGACCGAATATGCATTAATAACAAGTGTGCAGGGGAGAGGTCCAGGGTTAAGCCGTCTTGGCAACACGTTTTTTGCTCAGTCCCGCGTGGGTCCATCCTTGGCCTCGAAGAACGAAGAACGAAGAACACCATCACGTCCTCTCCTCTCCAACCTGTCAGACTAATTTCCTCCGAGTCTTCTGCCGTGATATGAGAGCTAACCTGGTCCATACTGCATCGCCCAACCTCCTTACAATGGGCTAGGGTGGGAGACGTGCATTTTATGTACTTACTGTCCGCGGCATATATCTGATCTTTGCATGATAACTTCATGGGATACTATAGTAGAGAATGTGCCCAGCCGCCGATATTCTGACTCGTTGCTCGAAACATATTGATGCGCTAGCGAGCACCACGTAGTAGGTATATCAAACGATCGACGTATGAACTCGATGATTTCAAAAAAGGTCTCGCTCGCGAAGATAGGACTGCCCATGTAGAAGGTCGCATTCGCTGCGAGCTGTCAGCTTCCAATGTCCTGCCCCAACTGACTCGGCCCATATCACCAATTCGCCAATCGGTATAATTCCGGGTCACGCCACTCCAGGAGTTTACTCATACTCAGCCAGCTCCTGTGGAGATCGTGCCGAGGCAGTAGATAGTGAATACGCCCTGATACGTTCCAATACGATTTACGATACGATTTACGATTTACGACTATGCAGCAGACTTGGGGCTTAGAGGTGTCTACTGTATCTACTGTAGTATGGTTGTTGGCGCCAGAGATACATCTCAAGTGGTTTCATCAAGGACAACTTGGTAACCAGTCAAACAACTAACCCCTCCATCACAGACGGTCAGACCACTTGTCGTCATGCGACCATCTACCGCCGTACTAGTACACTCTCAAAGCCTACCAGGGTACCAATCCTTTCAGAGCCATTTTGTGTGATACTTAGTTCTCTCTGCCCCTCACAATGGACTGGATATAAAGTAGCGCACACCTACCTAGTATATTATCGCGCGTGGTGCCAGTTCGGAGTCCGGTTATAGGGGAATAATATAGCTCTAAAACGAAACAGGCGCTGGCTCCCTGTAGGCAGCGGGGGAGAAACTAACCTTAGTAAGTCAGAAAAGCCAGATCCCGGGAACCGGACCGCGCGTCTGCCCGATGTGTTTATGGCCGCTCCCTCTCCAGCAGGGCTCGAGGAACCATACTGAATCGTAGGAGGATGATGATATGTAGGTAGAAACAACAGAACATTGAACACAAGGATCATCTCGCTTTAAGGGGGACCCCGAGTGGAATGGGATGCTACTGCAGGTTGCTTATTGTACGGCGTTGTTGCTGCGATGCTTACACTCTGCAGGGCGCCAGATGAACTCTCGGTGTGGCCCCCATCGCAACTCGGGATATACCCAATACAGTCAGATTCCCAGAAACCCCGCCGTAACGTCCCCCGGCAGTGTGAGCGAGTGCGAGCTTCGCTTTTGGAATCCCACCCTCCCTCAAGTCCTCCCCCAACCGAGGCTAGGTTTAGGTAGGTACCTAAGGTAGGTAGATAGGTAGCTAGCTTACCGAGCCTTGCACAGCGGCAGCCCGTCTATCTACTTAGAGGAAATGCGCAAATGCATGATTTTGGAATCTACCTAGTATAGATGCAGGAATTCGAATTCCTAATAGCCCCGACGTTAAGGGCATTTTAGTCGGATGCCTAGTCTTACCAACTGCAAATACCATATATACCCAACACTCTTATTAACACTCTTATAAATAAGGTGCCAAGCCACCGGCTGACGTGCCCTGAAGATTAATAATCATGCCGTTTCCAAAAGAGCTCTGGAAGTTCCAGACTGGATCTACATACGCTAACCTACCTACTGTACTTGTAGAGGGAAAGTCTAGCTACTCCCAAGGCCCTACCTTGCACTAACAAGTATGTAACACCTACCGACCTGTTACCTACCCCAAGACAACCATGGACACCGTCCCAGTCCGTGACAGCGTCTTCATGCAAACCGATGCACGTCAGACGCACGCCCTACCAATATCATATCATACCTACTACTGTACCTACTGTACTGCATCTACCTATACAATAGAAGGCCAGCGATACTTTCTCTCTCTCTCTCAAAACCGCCCCGAAACGGCGTATGTAGGTATATAAGTAGGTAAGGTCAGACCTGACGCCAAGGAGCAACTGTGCCGTGTCAGAGCATCAAGCTCATCTCGTTGATCGGGTTTGAAACCAAAGTTCCAATACAATTCATTCATTTTCCCACTCAGTCGCTCACTCAGTTCAGTCCTAATCGCCTTTTAAAAGCGCCACACAGCCCCTTCCTCCCTTCCCTGTTCTCTCGTAACCTTGGGGTCGGACGAGTGAGGCCTGTTTATTGTTGTTTGTTTGTTTGTTTGACTGTCTGTTAGCTGCGCGCCGCATATGCCGACTGCCCAAGTGGGCATCAATCTGCGACGGGGTGGGAATGTGTTTATGTATGTAACTGTCTGTCTCGACGGAACGGGATCGGTGTAGACACCTAACCTAGATAGAGAACGGCGACGGTCGCGCGACACTGCTGTAACCGACAGGTGGGTATATGTAATGAAGTTGTGTTCGATTCCCAACAGTGCCATGTTGTCATTCGCCTGTTAGCTCACTTCCAACGCCCAACTGTTGCGGAAATTACATGGACGTAGGCAACGGTCTTTCGAGTTTTAATACATAGTATGAGTTGAGAAGAGAATACGACCCATGGAGTCTCCAGTATCGCGTGATGATATACTTAATAGCTCTAGTAACGTGGGTATTAATTTGAATGTGCTGGTTCATCCCACCAGCATCAACCATGTATATCCCCTATCTCCGAAACTCTACCTGTAATTTCCCAAGTCTGTTTCTTCCGGTATATAATAAAAATCTAAGCGAAAAACATATTATTGGGTCCCCATACAATGACAGCAAATGAAAAGCATGTTGATGCGCCATGAGTCCCGTCCCGTCTAATACCCGTCTCCGGTCTGTCTATCGTATGCCCCTCACTTCCAAGCATGCCGCTCCGAACCCGCATCGCATGTATACTACGTGACGCTTAAGGAGGAAGGTATATGGCCTATAGCTTCGGAGTTTCCTCTTTCTTCTCCTGTTTCAATCGTACAACGCCCTACAATCACGCAGCGAATTGAGTTAGTATGTGTATGTTTCTCGTGTGGTTTTCAGCTTAGCCTAGATCAATAGATCGCCGTGCCAAGGCTGTTGGTGTGAGATAATGCAAGCTGAATGATATTTTTTTCTTCGGAAGAGAAGAGGAGTTAAGGCCGAGGTGAGCGGGGGTGATAATGGAGCGATATGAGTAGCTTAGAGAGAGAAAGAGAAGTGTCTGTTGACTCACTTCCTGGATGGCGGTAGCGAGTAGCGTGCCGTCCCTGCTGAAGATCTTCTGCATGACGACGCCACGGCCGTCGCCGGCCCAAGGACTCTCCATCTCCGTGAACATCCATTCGTCGGCGCGAACCTTTTTCGGGTTGTGGAAGTATATCGAGCTGTGCGTTGGAAGGACGTACGTACGTTAGCGGAAGTCCGATGCGTTTGCACCCTCTTCGCCCCCCCTTCAAAATTGAGACGAGGGTGAGATGAGAGGGTAATCAAATCATTGTGCGACGGATGACTTACTGGTCCAGACTGACCATCATCCCAACCTTCGGCCGGTCCCGCATCGCCTCAATGCCGCCGGGGCCCTCAGTATCATTAAGCTTATTGATATGCGCCCTGACCTCGGGCTCCAGATGCTCCATCTCCTCTGGCCGGAAGGGGAACCGCCAGAGACGATGGATGCGGGAGACGGTGCCGATGAAGTAAGAGTCGCTCATGTAGGCCAGCGCGCTGAGGTGAGCCTGGTGGCCGCCCTCCTCGCTGATCTTGCCCCGCGCCCTCACCCACTGCCAGATTTTGCGCTTTTCTGGCGGCACGTCGAAGTCGTTGCGCGGGCATTTGAAGTGCTCGAAGGGGGACTTCTCTGCGCCCCCTAGCGTCGGCTCCTCATATCCCTCCGGCGGCACCGCCACGCCCTCGGGCATGGGCGCCGCGTGGGACACCGTCTTCTCCCCGCCGCTGCCGTCCCGCGTGAAGGAGCATGTCACCGTGAAGATGGCGTGCCCCCGCTGCCGCGCCTGCACCGTCCGCGTGCAGAATGAGCGCCCTTCGCGCACGCGCTCTACGTGGTATAGAATCGGTACGCCGGAGTCGCCCGCGAGCACGAAGAAGCAGTGGTACGAGTGTACCGTGAAGTCTGGGGGCACGGTGCGCTGCGCTGCCTGTGAAGCGAGTTAGTCTTGCTAGACATTCGGACCCTGGTGCGTAGAGAGGCTATTTCTGCTTTGCTATAGTATCAATCCATTATAAGACGACGCCGTGGAATCGAGTGAGAGACTCGTTAAGTAAGCATACAACAATATCTCTGCCACGGTTCGTCGTCTCGTATATTCTCACTCTCCCATGCCTCGCTGAGACGTGTGGTTTTTAAAATGTTATGTTTTGACAGCAACAACGAGAAGATTACATACAGCAAGTGTCTGTGCAATAATACACCCGCCATACAAGCCTCTTGCACCAGGCGGGTGCCACAGCTCACGAGTATTCGTGAACAGATCCTACATGTCATATATCAGCAACCTTCGCGAGAGAGAGATATATATATATATATATATAATGATAGAGGAAACATACAGGGCCGATTATACTCAGCTCGGTCAACTCAAGCGCATTCTCAATGGGCGCTTTAGACTCGTCTACCGGCGGGGCCTTGACGAGGGTCGGGCGACCTGCTGACATGGTCGCGGTATTGTGATGTTATCGCCGATTACTTTGCCGCCAGCCTTATCCGTGGAGCTCAATAGCCAAATCTGTAAATAGCGTCGTGCAGGACGAAGAGTGCGTTGTAATAGTCTTTGATGAGAGACACTCGAGGGAGAAAGTCGTGTCAGACAAAAGCAAACACGACTAGATAAGTGTTACGCGCTAAGAGCTTTTGTATAGCAAGCAGTAGTTTCGTTTCCTCGGCCGTGTCCTTTTATTATTGATAATTCAATCCCCTCGCAATCTTGGCGATAATTATAAGGGGCAGCGATATAATTTAATACACAAGTACTGTATATAGGATGTCTTTCGTCATTCACTATGCCATGACACGGCGGGTTTACGATCAGGGGATCTACGAGTAGTAGTACATGGATACCAATGAGATGCAAGAAGTTTTACCGAGGCTCGGTGCCTCGGGTGGGTCCTCAGATCTACTGTAACGTCTTAAGATTGGCAACAGGATTCTTTTGTCGCAAAGTTCACTAACCGTTAACCTAATGCCGTCAGCATTTAGATATATGGAAGGCAGATAAAATAGCATATGTAATTAACGTATCCATTCGTCCAGAGGGTACAACTACTACCTACCTGTACATGGTGCGGCTTTCAATGGGTTGCTTATGATCCAGCTGTCGTCATTGCTATTCATCGTTATCCCGTGAAGAGCGAAATATTGCTGGGGTTCCCCTTATCACGTTCGCATTTGGATCCAAGTACCGAGAGATCGGTTCACCTGCCGGTTCTCGGCAAGATTCTAATTGACAATGTTGAGCCCGTCATGCCACTCTATAATAGCCTCGGTTTACAAATGTACGATCCAGCAACTCTCATCCCATGGTCCATTGCTAGGGAGCATGATCAAAGGTGCATTATGAATTGTATAAACTGCTTGGGTAGGTATGAATGTGCTGGCCAGTAGATATACAAGCTTCGTCCTAGGGTACGTTCTATGGGAGGTAGCATGTAAGTATGCTAAACTGCTGCAAGGGCTGCTCTTTAATCTTCAACGAGCCGATCGCTTGGTCTTATTCGTGAGACGAGTAAATAGGTTCCAGTCCGTCCCATGCACTCGTGTCGCCATTGCCAAACTTCTCGCGCTGTATCCAATATTGCTCAGTGTACTTCCAGTACTCCACGCCTGTCACCTCGCATACGGTTTTCTCAAACCAGGCGGGAATAAACTCCTCTCCATTCTGCTGTCGCTCCTTTCTCCTGGCTCGCTGGGCCTCTTCAAGTCGGTTCTTCTCCGACGCTGCAAAGTCATATTCGCCATCCTCCATTGCTCTCTGGTCAGGACGGTACCGAGAGTCTGTCGGTGCGATGTATTTGATGAGATTATCATCTATGTGGTTAAAGGTGAGAACGAAGGGCGTTAGATTAAATGGAATACCCTTCGGTCGTTCATTTGCTTCCCAGATGACGAAAGCTCGACTTGGGTCACTTATGCTGCCTGTCGTCTCCTGGGGTTCTTCAACCGTTGCCTCATATCCGGGTGTCATACGAGCGTAGATCTTGGAATTCCAGCGCCCTCCAATACTGATGCGTGGTCGACCATCGGCGTCAAGGATTTTCCCGGAAAGCTGGTAAGCGCTCGATGCTTTCCAGCCTCGCTGTTTGAAATCTAGATGGCAGGTTTCCCCGGTAGTCCAATTCTTGATCTCCACGAGACCGTAGTTGTCCACCACCGGGTTTCCTGTAATGATACCAACGACTTGCGATTTAGGCTTCTTCCATGTATAAAAATCTTCCTTTCCGCCAGCCTTAGGGCGCAACTTTAGGAACCATGTACCGAGGTGATAGATATCGAATGATTTCCCCATAAACCTTGAGTCGACCTTGGCTTCTCCCCAGTACGTCCACTGCGCTGCCTCTGCATAACAAGCACCTACAGGAGGATGATGACTGACTTGTTCAATGAAAAAGCGATAGCCTTTGTCTGGTCTAGCATATTCAAAAGTCTCTCCGAGGAGAGGGTTGAATGGTTTCGCCACACGTCCAATCGTCGAAGCGAACTCACTCGCGGCAAAGGCCGCAACATAGAGCATACGTTCGATTGAATCTGCTCGATCAGCCGCAAGATCCAGAAGATGGGCGTACTCCATATCTTCACCCGTCCGATACAGTAAAGAAGTCGGCTCGTTGAAAGAGACCGGCAAAGTCATCTTCGTCATGTCCTTCCCGATCATCGATTTGAGAATTCCCTGTAGTACACATCAGTATCAAAATCCGGGATGTAGATAAGGATGGCAGAATTCGGGCTTACCCATAGACCAACCCTTGGTCTGTTATCTTCATCTAACTTGAGCCTTGTTCTCACACCATTCTCATAGCCGTTGAAGGCGCTGCTAATATCAGCACCCGACACGACGATGTCTTGCCCAGAGTCGCTCGATGGCATCACATCTGAAGGCGGCATAGGTTCTACATCCACTTCTCCGGCGTCGACGGCGTCGAAGAATTCTTCCTGCTCCGACTCCGAGTCCTCCGAGACATCTAAAAGCTTAGAAAGAGCAGTTGTCTTGCGAGACATGGCTGGTGATTTCTGGCCATCCCTGGGCACTTCGTTATAGGTTTCTGCCACTTCTTCATGCAGACTGCTACGGCTGATAGGACGGCTTTCTTCCATGACCTCTCGAAGGGCACGTTTAGCCATCTTCCTTTTTATTTCTGCTTCGCCGACACGTGCTTCTAAGACTTCCTGCTCAGCAGCTACCTTTGCCATGCTCTCTTCCCACATACGTCGCATCTCGACTTCTTGATCAAGCCTATACTGCCAATGAGCATCGCGATCTTTAGAAATCCTCAGAAGATCTCCCATAAGTCCCTTCAAGCTCTTGAGGGCAGAGTCATACGTGGCAAGCGCCTGGGCCGCTTTTGGATCAACCAGAGATAGGGTCGGGTTACGGTTGGCTTCGGCTTGTAATGCTGCGCTTACTTGTGCCAACGTGTCTAATTGCAGCCTCGCAGATTGAGCAGTAATATTGAAGGCATCCTTAGTGGCGCTAGGCGCCTCAGCCCGGCTAGAAGTATCAACATATTCCTCGTCATCTTCATCGTCCACATCGGTAGGAACGCCCTGGCCCCCATTATTTTGTCGCTTCACATCGACGAATTCATCATCTATACTGTCAGCGACAATAGTTTGCCGACCTGACGGCAGACGAGTCAAGTTCATGCTACTCCTGGGCTCACCGAGGCTCGTAGCTTCACTGTGAAGATCTGAAATGGATGCGTCACTAGGCTTTCCAAGGGTGTCTCTCGCTTGCCGCAGCATTTCGGCACTTTGTGCTTTTTGGCGCTCATCCTGTTTGGCTTGATCTTTCATCCACTGAATCGCATTATTCAAAGCCCAAAACCATCGTTTAGCCTCCACTTCGTGATTCGCCTTCAGTGTATATTTGACTGAAGATTTACCAATAATTTCAAATTTTGTTTTCTCCTCCGGGCTCATATGCAATCGAGCAATGCGCATGCTAATGGCACCTCGACAAGCATTCTCGGCGTCGTCTTGATGCTTGTAATAGCTTAAAACACCATTCTCCAACACAAACCACCGCAACTGATAGCCTTTGCGGTAGTTGGTCCATTTTTTCAAGTAGCCCTTCATCTGAGGATCTCGTCCAGATAGTGGATCGCCAGTCGCAGCAACCGGCCCTGCTTGTGAAGTTGCATGACCGAGCACGGCTTTCTCCTGAATACCTCGCTGGGCTGCTACGGCAGCTGGCGACTTCTTGAGCATCGCACGGGTTACGTCGTCATTGGTGACATGCTGCGGCAGTTTGCCTTTGCGGTCCCGCTGGAAAGGATCCGCACCATGAAGTAGTAGGGCTTGTATGAGTTTCGTGTCCCTCTTACGAGCGGCTTCGTGCAAAAGGGTACCTCCTGATTGGACCGTAGTAGGCTCGCAAGGTAGCTCAACGCTGTTGATATCCAGAATGATCTTGACGCGAGGTTCTTCGAGAACCTGACCGAGGGTCTCATAAGCGCCTTTTCGCACAAGGTCCTGGACCTGCTTCACTTTGTCCTGCACAAACAATGTGCGAGAAAGTTGGAGTTGCTGGAAAATCTCAGGATTTCTCGCCACGTCGAGTGGCAGTTTCCCCTGGTTATTAGAGATGGCGTCGTTGATATCCTTCTGTTCTAGAAGGAGTCGAACGATAGGACCGCGCCCTTGAGCTGCGGCGACGTGGATGGGGGTATTCCCATCCTTATCCCGAGCATTCACATCAATATAACTTGCACCATTGGAGAGGACATATTCTACAACATCATATTCGGCGCACTGGATGGCTAGGTGAAGGACCGTTGTGTCTTCTAGAGGGGTAGGGCCAGCTGCCGCGCTGAAAGACGACGTGCTCGCACGGGGCCCATTCTCGGACGTTTCGCGAATTGCCTTTAATATAGCAGCGGTGTTGCCGCTTCGCAGAGCCTCGACGATTCTGAACTTGCGGACGGACTGTTCGAGGGACGTGCCCTTATCAGCGAGCATCGTGTGGGAGCGGGACGGGGTCAGGGCGGGACCCGATTGCGTAGGCTCGCGTGAGGGCACTCGACCCATAGACATTCTCGAACTTCGATGAGAAGGCTGTTGGGAAAGGGGGGCGGCTGGTGGGGAGGTCGATGTGGTAGGGCGAGAGGCTAGACCAGAGGTGTGGGAACCATCTTCGGAGACGGCGTCGTCGTCATTACGGGGTTCCTTGTCCTTCCGGCGAAGCAGCGATAAGGCTCCTGATTTGGACCTCTTGTGTTGGCTGGGGAGATGGTTAGCCAGTGGCTCGTGTGATACGAATACTCTACAGGTGCATTGCAGTGCTGCGAACCGCCGGATGATCTCGTGACAATGCAAAGCCCAGGGGAAAGGTATACCTGTACACCTCGCCGGCGCGCAGCAGTCAGAAAGCGTGGGTATTTCTTGCTTACCTATCTCCCGCTTCGGACATACTTGCTGCCGGCCACCGTGTTCACAGCACCGCCAGGCGTTTTACGAGACGGAAGACCGCGATAGGGAAAACAAAATACAGTAAGTCTAAGAAATAGGGAATGCGGCCGACTGCGTAGAATTAGTGGCTCTCGGGTTGTAGCATAATTATCAAAGAATAGGGTATGATCGAGAGGGTTAAGCGGAAGGGGGGACGCGGAAGGTAGCACGACCGAGACGCAATCTATAACGGGAGAACGAGGAGCTCTACTGTAGAGAACAACACAACGGCGACGACGATGGAAAGACAGAAAATTGACTGTGATAGAGCTCTCTTTGTCTTGCGCTCCGGTGCTTGCAGGGACGCGTCCACAAACATAAACAAATTTGAGGTAATCTAGGCGTTGAGCTAATCAGGGAGTCGAAGAAGGGAGACCAGCATTTTCCTGCAGCAGTTGGCTATGGTTACCGGATGACGTTTTTTTCAAATGGGTTGCTGCGCTCGCCTTCCAAGTGTGGGGGAGAAACATCCCTCGTGCGACAATCTGTAGTGGCTGTCAGGTAAGTAATGTCCAAATGAGACAGGTACAGTACCTACTGTAGGCGCTGGGTCAGCCCCCCCACCATGCCCGGCTGGTACGTACCTAACCCGCCAATCAGCAATGGCCACCCTCAGCCCACTACTATATATCCAGGGGTAAACCATCAAGTTCAGGTATGACGACTCTTGGTACCTAATACGGCCATCCTCATTCCTTCTTGTTCTATCTTACCACCTGGTACTACCCTGAATCCGGGAATCTCAACGTTATACTGGTGTGTATGGTTATAACTAAGCATATTGGGTTTCCGTATGACTTATAGCAGGCACGGCAAAACCATGGGCCGAGAGATACTGGTAGGATTCAGCATCACATATAACAGCAACCTGAAGACGGATGTGCAGATGTAAGCTGTCAGCTCCCGTAGTTCTACCGTCGGTATTACGACTTGTAAAGCATCCTACAACTTCTTTATATGAAGTTCTATTGGTTGGAGAGTTGCAGGATTGTTAAAAGTAAGCTCTTATCAAAAAGAGGTGCCAACGACCTCCCCCGGCGAGATTTCGGGTTATCACACAGCCTCGAGCTCTACAATACTAGAGAGTGCTCGCTGCGATAGTCGCTTCTATGACGAAGAATACACGCGTACATACATAGCCAGGACTAGCCTACAAGGGTGGTTCATATCTCTTCCAACAACGATAGTCTTCACCTCCCCCTATAGCTGACTCCTCAAGACATCCTAACAGTAGTCTATTAAACCTAGTGGTTGAAACTAAGGTAGCAGGTCATCATGTCAAATAAATAAGTATCTCTCTATATGGATTTCTCAAGGAAAACTCAAAGAAAATGCTGCGAAATCTAAACCAGGCGACCCGGTGTGTAGCGCATATAGTTATGACATGATCCATTGTGACGGAAAACATCAAGCCGAAGCAGCCTCACCGTGAGCCACAATCTCATCCACAGTAAGGAACCCGTAAGGGCCCAACACCCAGCCGAGCGCATCCTCTTTACGCTCTGGCGTCCGCACAGCGGTGCAAGTCATGTAATCAGGGCCAAGGGAGCGAATGCAAATATTCGCATCCTCGACCTTGCTTCCCTTGAAGACGACATCATGTCTGCGGATGATCTGGCCCGGATCGTCGTCGTTGCTCTGCGCGAACGCAGTGCCGGGCTCCGGGGGTTCGAAGCCCTGGAAGATGAGATCGCCTAACCACTCCGCCAGGAGCGCCTCGCCGGTCATCTTGACGTAGGCCTCGCGGAGGCACCAGAGGGTGTAGAAGGCGCGGAGCTTGTAGTCGCGCCTGTCGTCCTCGGTGCGGAGCGCCGCGTACGCCGGCAGGGCCGCGAGCCCGGTCTTCAGGTACGCGGCCTCGGAGCGGCCGAAGACGTCTGCATGCATGTCGACGAAGCGGGGCCAGCCCTCGGTGCGGATCATCTGGTGGTCGCGGCGCTGGCGCTCGCTCACGCACACGATGTCGGTGCCGATGTCGACCTTGCTGCTGTCCCCTCCGTTAGCGGCGTCGTAGCCGTGCGTCGCCACGAGCGCGACCAGCCCCGCCTGGTGGCTGACGTTGAACACGACGGGCTGCCGTCCCGCGGCGTCCTTGAAGACTGGCTTCCCGTTCTTGTCCGCCGAGAGCTTGGTTTCCCACCACGGGACGTCGCAGTACTTGCTCACGACCCAGTGCTTCAGAAGGTGAGAGGCCAGCGCCATCTTGGCATCGGCTACAAAGTAGTATTTAAGCACTTTGGTTCGCTCCTCCGGTGTCAATAGTGCGAGAGGACGAGCCGCCTAGTTCTTTGTATCAGTTTCAAATAACAAGGTGCGGCGCGAATTATAGCTTGGGTCTTACCTCAGTCTCGAGGTCGCTCGTCCGAGCTGCGGCCGGCCATAATTCTCGAGTATCTACCAGATACTGTATGACCTGTACTTCACTATGCGGCATGATGATTTTGCAGCACGAGGGTATCGTAACGCATCCAGTCTATATGATAAGAATCAGCTGCGTAAGCATTCGGGAGTCTCCCGGCCTGCAGATGTCAGCCATGATATAACCTGGAACCAGAAGGACGCCCAGGGAGCACTCAAGATGTACCTACAGCAACGACACCTGGCGTTGAAGCACATGTCGGCGTTGGCAGCTGCTGGTTTTAGTGGGTAGCTAGCTACCTGAGCTTTATTAGTCAGCTTCTTAAACCCAATAACTTCTCTACCGCGATGGTTTCATGTTGAAGAAAAGTTGATGTGTTGGCATGTTAAGGCATGTAGTTCTAACATCTAGGTACTCATAAGCTAACGAAGTCAGATATCTACAACGTGTGAGAACGAACGAAACAAGCTAATCCGAGCCCTAACAGCGCTACTAATATCTATACTATACAGCAATACTCGTAAAAGACCCCCACGATCGCTAATTAAGAGCTAGATGCCCATTGAATGGGACGGGAGTAGGCGCTTCAATAGAGAGGAGGAAGACAGGGTACTTCTCACCCTTATCTTTTCTCAGTTTCTCGGCAGTCACGGCCGCATCACTGAGATTATCCCCTGCCTTTTCAGTTTTCTCCTCCGCAGCGTTCTTTTCAGAATCCTCCTTCTGTTTATCAGTCTGGTCGTCTTTGTCCTTTTCAGTTGGGATGTCTTTGATAATATTTCCATCTCCGTCAACCTCTACGATCACGTCGGTTTTGTCCAGACTGCCATCTTCAGTGTATTTCCACATCTCTCGAGCCTCGCCCCTGAAGATGCCAGTGATCCAAACGGCGGAGACCACGCCGGGGACCAGATAGAGCAATGCGGGTTGAGCATGGTTGAAGGTGAGGAGCATCGCCAAGGTAGCTAACATGGCAAGCAAGTACCCAGCCAGCGCAGCGTGGAAATACGGCTTAGGGAATGCGGATGCCCTAAGCGCCGGGGTTGCGTCGGGCGAAAAGATCTTACTAAGCTTGGTACCCCAGAATCGGTCACCCCATTGCCCTTGAGGGTTGATATACTCCGGCTTTACCACTATGCGTTGCGTTTCCTTGCTCGTAATGAGTTGGCCTGAAGATGCGTCATCTGTCTTCAACTCGACTTCCTTTAGCTTCTGCTGCCGATAATAGTACATGTAGTGATCGAAGCGTAGACACAGGCCAATAAACATGCCTGGGATAACGATGTCGCCGAGTCCAAGCATGCTAGCTCTAGTCGGCCCTTGGAAGACGAGTTTGATAGGGGCGTCAACTTTAGTAGCGACAGTGACCATATAGGGGCTGTGTATAGTTAGTATCTATATAAGTGCGAATCGTGGGTGACTTACGTATAGAAAACCATGACAATGTCGTAAAAGAAGAGACCAAATAGAACTGAGCTCCCAGTGAAGAACGTTGTCGGCGACATGATCATGATACCCATATATGAAAACGCGTAGCCCATAAGGTTAGAAATAAATACAGAATCGGTTGTATAATAGAATACGTTTGCCCCAAGGGCAAGTACGAAGCCGAAAATGTCGTTGAATTTAACCTTGACCTTCTCGTTGACGATACCATGCACAACCAACCGAACAGTCCATTGCTCCAAGAAAAGGTGACGAATCTCCCAAAGCAAATTTGTAGTCGTGCCAGAGAACTTAAGCCCAGAAAAGGGGCCAGGTAAGGGTGACGTCTTCTTGTCGTCCCATACTTTGGTGTCAGTACTGTCCTTAGCATGCCATTGTCCTCTTACATCGGGGTCGATGTGATAGACCTTTCCGCTATTACCGACCCAAACCGTGGGGAAGACGAAGCCGGTCAGAAAATGAAGGCCATCCGCAAACAGCTTACCCAAACTAGCGAGTGACATGACCGAGAAGTACGCTCGTAGGATCTTATTCAGGATGTCCGGGTCCTCGAGCCATTTAATCAGATAGTAAAGCCCAACCAGGACAGTACCAGCTAAGATGGGGAACATAATGGCGTCTGATGGTAACAGACCTTGGACGTACTGATCGTCGTGATCGTCATGACCCTCCTCTTCCGTATTTTCCCCATGCTTGCATTTGCTTCTCTTAGGCAACTTTGCCGACGGGGGCCGGCGAATTGCTCCATGAGACCCGATATATATACATGCAAGTGCGGTGAAGACGATACGGCTCTCTAGGACCAGGAATTCCTTGTGCTGTAGCAGTATAGTCGGCGCAGTTGCCAGTTTCTCGAGGAATGTTTGGTTGAGGGCCATTGAGCTTGTGATATTGCTGATCGATATCTCGTCTGAGATAAGAATTGAGGAATTGCTGGCCGCCATCTTATTCTCGAAGCATACCTGGAGGGACAAGGACAGTGTATACTACCGGGTTTGTAGTGGACTGACAAAGGGTTTTATGTATTAGGCTGCAACTTAGGAGACAGCGCTATTGTTGGATTCGACTTTTGAAAGGGTACTTCTCTAAGAGCTCTGGAGTGAGATAGGTGGCGGCTGTTCTGGGTAGATGTCTAAAGAGGCACCAAGATCGCCTTTGATATCTCAGCAATCCGACAACGCTTGCCGTTAGGTAATGAAAGATGACGCAACTAGAGGAGCAAGACACTTGCAAGTGATAGAGTTTAGTCGTGTGTGTGTTGGTGTATATATGATGAGGCTAGTGAGCTGTTGGCGGTCTCTTCCGAGTTATGATCGAGGTTGAATGAGAAGTAGAGTATGTGGCTCTTTCTGTGTGGCGGAGACCAGGTTTGGTGTGCGACCCTCAGTAACCTTATTTTCAACGTACCTACTTTAAGTATCTTATCTATATCTTTGTTTCACAGCTGGTGTAGTGACCTTTTCAATTTGCCACGTACGTCTTGTTGCAAAATGGTGTATATCATCAGTTCTTGGTAGGAGAGAGTTGCACTTTTGTTGCCTCAATTACACTAAGTACCTATGTCTAGGGCCTATATCTGCCTATCTAGGTAGGTAGCTCAGCACTGGTTGGGGTGGCCGGTAGGGGGGTTTTCGGTCAGGTGCCAGATCGGGTGTCTATGTAGCTGGGCAGGTAAGTTGATAAGATAAAGTATACGGAGTACCTAGTGTACCTCATAAATCGCTGAACACAATATAGCATGTGCCCCGCCAAAAAGTTCCCAGAGCTCCAAGCCAGTCTACCAAGCACCATCAAGCTTGCTTCGAGCTTGCGATACATGACCTTAAAAATGGCGACCAACGTAGCCCTTGAGACCTCCATGGTGTGTACATTCTCGCAGTAGCAGCAGCTTTTTGCGAGCCTTCAACTTCGAGAGCTAACCAACACCTCTCTTCTCTAGGGCACGATAACCGTCGAACTCTACACGATGCACGCGCCGCAGACGTGCAAGAACTTCAGCACACTCGCGTCCAGGGGCTACTACAACGACGTGATATTCCACCGCATCATCCCGTCGTTCATGATCCAGGGCGGGGACCGACGGGGACTGGCCGAGGCGGGACCTCCATATACGGGGAGAAGTTTGCCGACGAGATCTCGCCAGAGCTGCGGCACACGGGCGCCGGCGTGCTAAGCATGGCCAACGCCGGACCAGATACCAACGGCTCCCAGTTCTTCATCACTCTCGCCCCCACGCCCTGGCTCGACGGGAAGCACACCATCTTCGGCCGTGTCAAGAGCGGCATGACCGTCGTCAAGCGCATGGGTCTCGTCAAGACAGGCACAGATGATCGCCCCGCTGAGGAGGTCAAGATTATTCGCGCGCGAGTGCTCGCGGACGAGGATTAGAAAGCACGGCGTGTGAGGAAAATGGGCAATGTAGACGGTTACCCGAGCACCGACCAACCAGTTCTACGCCTTGTTCAAGGGTAATTGCATTAGGCCGGCGTTTGGCGTTGTAAAGGATAGGCAATGTGCTTCGACGAATAGATACCACAGTATACAGACTCACCAAGAGTCAGAAATTTGAAGAAAGGCTGTCGATAGGTAAATGTATTGCAATGCGTTTCTTATCATATGTACAGATGCCCCCTTATGAATACATGGCCCTATGTGTCCGGAACGCCGTTTTAATTCCCCTTGTAATGCAGAAGTGCCCCGACCCTATTTGGCAAAAGACGCCTTGAACACCTTTCAATGCAAACCGTTGGACATTATACAGACAATAGAATGCAGATGAGGATAGAATGGGATAAAGCATCGTCTTAGGCGACCCCGAAAAAGTCCCGGTAGGCTGACTTCCATGGTCGTGAGACTTTGATGTAGAAATGCCCTGAATCCCGGAGCCATACTTTTCAGTTATGCCAGAGTTTAGTGTTATGCAGCGGGTGGTGACGATAGAGTCCCTGAGCTCTCTGATGCGGCATCATCTCCTGTATTTCCAATAGCGACTGGAGGCTTCCCATTACTCTTCGCTAGTGGTGACGACATCAGTGGTTTTACTCCTAGCTTCAACTTTTTAGCAGGACTGGGGACTTTCGTAGTCTTTTTCTTGGGGGCGACCTCAACCGTAGGTCCATCGTCATCGTCGTTTTTCTATGCAAGAGTAGGTAAGTCTTGGGGCTGATGTCAGTCGGTCATCAAGACCTTACCTTCTCCTTCTTGGTACCAGCCCCGGCTTTAGGCTTCACGATGAGCTTCTTATTCACGTTCACACTTGCGACCATCGGCTTCAATTTCTTCTTCTTGGGGCCATCATTATCGGTGGCATCATCCTCATCCATTTCGTCCCCATCTCGCTTTTTCGGACTCGCAGCTCTGGATCCCGGTAGCGGAGTACCCTTTTGACTAGAAGGTGGTGTTCCGTCGCCGTTGCCATTTGAGTTGCCATTACTAATCTTCTGAGCGGCGGCTCGACTAGCGTTCCTCCCGCTGTTTCCGATACATGATCCCATGTGATTGTTCAGCCGAGTCACGAGAATGCACCGTTTGCATTTACTACACGTTGCCGAGGGGAACGAGAGCATATTCGGGGGTCGCGACGCCGCACCACCTCCTGCATTCCCTCCCTCCGTTCCGGGCGTCGGTGAGTCGGCGGGGGTGTTTGGATCAATCTTCTTTTCCATATCTTTCTTCTTCTTGCCTCTTCCCGGTCCTTGTGCGACCCAAGTTTGCCCATAGATGTCGTAGCCCGGCTTGTCGATGTACGGGCGCTTCTTGCAGTAGATGATGCTCGGATCAGGTTTCCTCGCGCCCTTGCCATCAGTTGGATAGAGTAACCTGGGTAGATGACACCGTGGACAGACTATGTCCTTAGTGGTGACCAGCGGATTTCCCTTGAGCAGCACCTTACCCTCGTCGTATATGGCAGCGTCCGTCTCGACCTTGACGTCGGGACGGGCGTCGGGCGTAGACGAGTCGGAAGCATCAGCGGCCAACTTCTCGACGCGGATGGCGGCGGTGGCGGCGCGGGCAATCTTCTCGTCTCGGTGGACCTTGATTAATAAGTCGTGAACAATGTTGTAGAGTAAATCATCCAGCACAGCGTGCGCCTACAAGGTAAGGCGGGTGTCAGTGATCACGCATGGCATGGTGTCGCGGCCGTCACGGTGCCGGGTCGCGTAGCACAGACGAGGACGGCTGGCAACTTACAAACTGCTCCATAATGTTGGCATCATCAGGAGCGTTGATGACCCCTGCCCTGCCGGTGTTCATAGACGATGCCATGATGCAAGGATGGATTGACTTATAGAGACCTAAAACCTCGATGCGACGAAGGCAGAGGAATCAGGGTCGGGTATTCTGGGGGGAGTGTGCTGTAGATGGTCATCAAGAAATCGGATGGGCTAAAAAAACTTCAATAAAATTGTTATCCTCTCTCCAGTTGCACACCGATAGCGACAGCCTCCTTTTTCGCAAACAAGGCAGAGCTGATGCAGGCTTAAGCGGAAGGGATGATGAAAGAATTCCAAGGGAGTACCCACCTGCTAATAACACCTGTATGTATTCCTTCTCAGTGAATGAAGCCTGCGAAGCCTGCAGCGTCGCCCGCGCCGTTTAGCTAGGTACGGTACAGGGTAAGCAGTCACTGTAGCGTAGTGCCCGGATCGTACATACTGTATGTAATTTGGTAGGTACCTATATACTTACCGCATCCACTGCTGTGCAGCGTTGGCTCCACTAAGAGACCGCTAATAAGTTTGGGACGGAACACTTTCCATGCGGAATGGTTAATTCGGGACGTGAATGGGCTTATTCATATTTCATCCGTTTTAAAATGACTCGGGATACTATACTGTACTGTAGAACTATTTCTAATATCAGCATCCGAGCCTCCGCTTACCTTATATGCGGCGATAGAGTTTATTTCAGTGATTGCTAGAATGATGAGATGCCTGCCAGATACCTGCATACGTACCTAGGTAGTAACCTGTATACATATATGTACATATATACTTAGATATGTAGGTACTAAGGTACATAGGTATGCAGAACGACCTTCAATGTTCGTCTACTTGATACCCTTAATGTTACCCAGGTGGCGTGAATACAATTGATGGCTTAATTATACCTGATCACGAAACCAGAGCCACCCTGGAAAATAAGAAGGCATGTTACAAACAAAGATCATCCGGTCTTGGAGATAGATAGACAACTTAAGGCGGTACAGGTATATAATAGATATACCTACATAGCACAGGTGCTACATCAAGACCGAAGGGTACCTACCTACCTGGTTGCAAACATATGTTGGAACACTTCTAGGTATAAGGTTAGTACTTACAGTACTGAGGCTCTCCGTAAGAATTAGGTAGCGAAGTGGGGTCCGCCCAGCTTATTACACGTCGACCCTCGAGCACTTAACGCGTTCGGCGGCTTGGGGGCATCAGATGCTCAACAATTCCGACGACGACAAGCCTCCACCTACGCAGATCCGACCTAGGTGCATTGGCTCGTTGGCATGTGCGTTCGTTTTGGTCCAGCCATACGAGTAGATTGCAGACTATCAACACATAATATTTCTATCGCCCGGCACAGCACCATACGAGACCACTCGGCATCATGTCGCTCCCCTCCAACAGCAACGCGCAATCCTCGATACGAAACTTCTTCCGTCCCAAGCAGCCAGCATACGTAGCCCCTCCGTCGGCCTCGAAACGGGGCACACAGCCAGCTACCCCTCCATCCGCACCACCGACGACGGCGACGACAACGATACAACCCGTAGCTACAACACCGCTATCTCGGCCAGCGAACTTGCACCCGCAGGCCTCGATATCTCGTATACGGTCCGAACACATCCCGGCCCTACGGCGCATCACGTCCCTCCTCCTACCCGTCAACTATCCTGACTCCTTCTACGCGCGGCTCTCGGACCCTCTCTCGTCAGGTGCTTTCAGCCGCGTGATCCTCTGGCGCGACGACAAGAAGAGCCCCAATGCACCCGGAAAGGTAATAGGGGGTCTAGTCTGCCGTCCTGAGCCTTCCCCCTTCCACGCCGGCACCGTAGACAGCCCACGTGCCCCGCGTGGCGGTCCGACGACGCCCTCTGCGCAACCGAACGCTCTTTACATCCAGTCCCTCGTCCTCCTGTCGCCGTACCGGGGTCTCGGGCTCGCGGCCGCACTTCTAGATGAGGTCGTCGCCGACGCAGCGCGCAGCGACTTTGCGTGCGAGACGGTGTGGGCGCATGTTTGGACGCAGAACGAGGAGGGCATGCAGTGGTACACGGCGCGGGGCTTCACGCGCGTCGAGGAGGTGAAAAAGTATTATCACAAGCTACATCCGGACAGCGCGTGGATCGTACGCCGGGAGATGGGGCCAGGCGCCGTGCTCGGGCTTGATAGTTCTAGATCTGGTGCGGGAAGAGAGTCGAAGACAGCAGGACCCAGTACCAGCGTGACGGCTGCGGTTGCGAACTTCCCCGTCGACACGTTAGGCGGTTCACCGTCGCCTTCCTCACCGAGTGTCACCCCGCCCCCACCTCTCGAAACCCTATCAAAAACTTATTCTCTCCCCGCCACTTCTACTGCACCGCCAACTAGCCGTCCCCCTCCAAACCCGCTACCACAAAGCAGCCGAAGTACGCCGGGTCAATCATTCCAGAATTCGAGGCCCGAGACCGAATGGAACGACTTACCGCTAGATATGCAATCAGGCAAAACCAGCGCCAACAATCTCTCTGTCCCCGGCAGCAATGCAAGTTCGCGAAGCAGCTCCTCTGCTCGTAAAAAGCGGGACCGCGCATATCCTGCTGCTGCGTTTGGTAACTGAAGCTCGAAGGACGGCGATGAACTCATATCTCATTGTAGATACTTGAGGTGAAGAGGCTAATCATTCTAGCTAGTAAAAATGCTAGCCCAACCCTGACAAGGGCGAGCTATCTAACACGGCGTTGTTCGCGAGTATCTGTAAGCGCAATAACGATTTGGTAACAGGGACAAGAAAAGCTATAGAAAGGCCCCGCAAAAGGGGAAGTATCAACAAGGAAAAAGTGTAGCGAAAAGTAATAGGGTCGCACGACGAATGTATCGCGGAAACATAGGCACTTAGTATAGTTGAATAGACAAAGTATATAGACACCAGGAGGCATTGTAACATTGTTTGTTTCGTATAAATGAGCTTCTAGGGGATGAACATAATTCTTCAGAATCATGATTGCATTAAGTCGTCAAAACACGCTTATACAAGCAGACACCCTATGCGTATATATCCACACCCATCTCTTGAATGTCAAGACGCCGGTTCGCCGGCCGATGGTTATAACGCCCGCAAGCTTCCAAACTACCTCATTCTCCAGCACTGCTAGCCCATCCGCTATGTGCCCTTCTTCTCCATGCCTGCTGCCACCAGTGCGATCAACGCGGCACCAACACCACTGCCGTCCCTGGCAATTCCGATGCGAATCCGTTCCGCACCTTCGGCGCCGATGCCCTCGATACCCCTAAAGGCTTCGTGGATCATGTCTCGGAATTTGGGGTAGTGTTCCACGAGACTACCATCTGCTCCGATGTCCAAGGGCTCATCATTGGTCTCCTTGAGCTTGCCACTCTGGATGACAATGCCGGCGAGGGCCACAGCCGAGAGTCTTGCGGCTCGGCGACCGACGGCATAAGAGATGTCCTTGAAAACCTGCGCCTCTTCGACTGAAGCAGAGCGTATATGGAGCTGAGAGTTAAGCACCTTCCGCAGATTTGAAAGCTCGGGCGTAGAATCGGCGACGGCAATTGACATCAATGAGCTGTCAAGGCCCCATTGCTTGAGTAATCCTGACTCGTCGCCGATTCGCGCAGTAGAGGCCTTATCGCCGGTGCTCGAATTGGCATCCTTGAATAGAGATAAGTGGGGGTTCTCGTATAGTTCGACAATAGCTAGGCGGACGATTTCTCCCAAGAACATTCCGGATACCCTCTTCTCGAAAATCTGTATACCCGGGTTGACGCTGTCCCGGTCCAGCTTTGCATCATACGGGGTATTGGGTAATACATTGAGCTGGTTATCAAACGATCCCCATTCGGTGTTGATTACCATGTCGCCAGTCGACTTATCATAGTCACCATCTACCGATTTTTGGAGATTTGCGATCTTCTCGACGTAAGCACCGTTTGTTCCAGTTCCGAATATAGCTCCGATAAGCGTGCCAGTCTTTCCAGGTGATGCGTACGAACGTGCCATCAAGGTGCCAACGGTGTCATTTACTAAGGCTGCCACTTTGACAGGAAGGTGGAGGAGATCGATCTCTTCTTGTAATAAAGCGCAAACATCCTTGCCAATTGCATCAGGGATGTCAAACCCTTTAGTCCACCTTATGAGGGATCCCTTGTTAATCCCAAACTGTTGAACCGGAAAGCTGAACGTGAACCCAAGTTGAAAGATATTCTCCTCCTCATACCCTTCAGCTACTGTCGAATTCTTTCGCCGGCGAACGTGTGCTTCAAAATGATCTTCGTGATGTGTTCTCAAGAAGAGCTCGATCTGTTTAGCTAGGAAGCCAAATAGTTCCTTGGAGGTCTTGGCGATCATCAACTCTCTTGGGATGGCGACCTTGTTATATGTGAGGTTGAAGGTGGTGTCGCCATTGAGATGGACTGAACAGACTCGGAAGTTGGTGCCCCCTAGATCGACGGCCATGTACAATCCCTACAGAATTGTCAGTATCGAGTGTAATATACAGAATGCAACATGGGCAGGAACCTTCTCGGTGCCGTTTGGAACGCCGGTAACATAAGTCGGGATTTGGCTCAAGCTCGTACCGTCTTTCCGCAGCCCCTCGTCTGTAACAACATTAACAGGCAACTCAACGGTAACAGATATGTTAGGTGGTTCTGTTAATCGTACTCATCTGGCGCAGAAACTCCTGTACGCCCTTGTTCACATCGTCGTCCGTGTAATCGAATTGCGCAACGATACGCTTCGTCTCTTCTGTCAAAGAACTCGCCATAGTAAGAGCTAAGGAGATTGGCGGCGAGGTCGCAAACGGCTGTGGGCTTTCGCAGACGGCACCTTCAACAATAGCAGCCGGGGGAGAGGAAAATGTCCGCTGGAAAGGATGTGACGTGAATATATGAGGATATTGGAGTTTGATATCCACGAGAAAGAGCTGGACAACCTGGTTTGGAGGGGCAATCAGCAAGGGCAACATGCAATTGCGCCGAGGACCTATGTCATGCATATGACCCAGCAGCCTGCTGCGGGGAGCCCAGTCCAGATAACCCCTAGCGATAGTCTAACAGAAAAACCAAACGGCTCAGGCGGGCCTTATAAATAAAACTTACCAGGACAACAGCCAGAAAAATTACGGAGAACAAATATATTAAGGCGGGTGCCGGCTGTTGGACTACTGCGTCCTTTGTGGATTGTCTCGCTTCCTTTATCAAATGCTCGTCGGTCGTTAGAGAGGGAGACGCATCAACGTGATCATCATCAGCTCTGGCGCCGAAGCGCCAGGCTCCCACAGATTGTGACCGGGTATTGGGAGCCACGGCGATTTTCGCGGGGTTATTAGCGGGGTCTCGCCTTTTGCCTTACTGTCCTGCTAAGATTCGATCGGGGGAGGCTTCCAAGAGCCGCCAGCACCCGCGATGAACCCCAGTATTCTGCCACTAGACGGACCGAGAATGACGATTAGGACCAAGGGGACAGATAATAGGACACAGCCACCGAAAAGGCCCCAAATTCGACGGTACGAAGCTCTAAAACAGCCCAAAAAGAGCTAGATGGGACACACTGCTAGCAATTGTTATGAGGTCATGGGTGGTCCACCTTAGAATGAACTGGCCTGATAGATGGGAATATACTAAGCCTGAGCTCTGGTTTGAGGTCCTGTTGTGTGACACGGATCGGGATGCTGGACGAGTCGGGGGAGGGGGTTAAAGACAGGGGTAGGGGTAGGCGAGAGAGGTTTCTAGAGCGTGTATCCAATTGGCAACTGATGAGGTGATGCTGAAGCTTCCAATTAGACGGAAGCCTTTCACCTGATAATTCAGCTTTTGTCAGGACGGCGAACACAAAGATTCAGGTCACCAGCCTTTTCAACATGCACTTACTTGATCGAAGAGAATGTGGCCCCGCTTAGCTGACTCGTAGAAGTGCTTCGGTACGGATTGGGTATTTAAGCAAGCTGAAAGACGTGGCAATTAGGAGTAGATAGTACGATACCAGGACAAATGCTGTGCTAGAGGATACAACATGGATGAGGAATGCGATGAAGATAGAGGCGGTCACACAGATTAAGTTTGTTGTGTTGGGAACTAGGTCGGTCATATGAGACATGTAGAAGTGGAAGGAGGAGGAAGTGGAGACTAAGAACCTAATGTATACTACCCAAACTAGACGTAGTAACCCTTGGGTCGAGACATTGGGAGAAGCCAGTTGCGAAGAAGGAAGAAGCTATTAATCATCAAAAAGTAGGTAGGCGTTTATCCATTGCGCAAAGCATTCACCCTGCGTCATGCTTGCTTCTTATAGGTTAATCTGTTCTGTTCAATGTTGTCATTGTTTCCTAAAAAGCAACGCTACAGGTGTAATTCACAACAAACCGATGTCGGTCCTGTGCCAGATTGGGATTACATTAATGCGAATACGGCGAGTTTCACAGAGTTACACCTCTCTTTGGAACCCCCCTGAGAGCTTCAATTTCTAACACGCCCAAAGGTCTATCTAATTAAGCAAGAGTGATCTATCAATGAATGGGTAAGCCCTACCTACAGAAACAGAGTGAGGTACGTCACGTACCAGACTGAAGCCTATCCTTTCTTAGGAATGGGCCTCTAGATTAAGCAAGGTGTCTCATTGAAGAGTTTCTCACAACACCTTCCAAATAAACCCTTCTAGCCACTCTTCAGGCTGCCATTCCGTATAATTCCAATATTATTCTGAACATCATCATCGTCTGTGGAGAGAAACATGATAGCGTAAGTCTCAATGTCCACATAGCATAGGGAGGCTGGAGGGCTAACTCGTGTGCGTCCGACACGCTGTCTTGTTCTTAGGCGTGGCGCCGTATGTCTCATAAAGGGTGTCACATTTCTCGCACCTCAATATTCTTATAACTTCGACTTTCCTTTGCCTCTTGTTTTGCTTTTGGGTGCCGTTGTCGGACGAGTCAGATAGTTCTACAAAGTCACGTTTCCGCGACACGAGCATCTGATTACTTCCTTGCGGCATGCTTCTGAGGCTTGGCACGTAGACTTCAGGACTGTGCGTAGAGTGTGTTCGTCTGCATAGTCAATGGCGCGTGCAAGAAGCACGTCTTGGTTGGCTTCCAGTGCCATGATTATTATGATTATTAATGATGATACGGATACTTTGCAGACTTAGACGTGTCGGGAAAATGTAGACTAAACCAAGACTATTCTATATGGGGCGTACATTGAACTTCGGGAACACCAAGACCCAAACAACTTGGCATAGTATCAGAGCATTCTTCGATACTCATAAGATTCTTTTATAGTAACTAATACAGTATTGTATTTGAGCCAATAGTTGCCTTCACTATGATTGAGACGTAGTCATGAATTGCTGAAGTCTATGACTCAAGTACGTCTAACCCTCTTCATGTTCACTCTATGCATACGCACCTAAGTATTCAAACGAACTTTCCACATCGTACACACTCTTCACATTTCGGGCTGCTGAAGCTCGACTATATCTATCTCCCAATCACCTTAGAAGAATGTCAAAGACCGAATGCTGCAGACTGCACCATCCTCCTAGTATGAGAATGCGTTCCGGAAGACTTACAAGGCTCAATCACACGAGCGTAGGTAATAGAGTAACATTCTCCCAATACAGCCGGGCAAATTCAACTAACTCAGTCATGCCAGCATAACATAGAATCTTCGAATTAGATAGGACGAATGAAACGAAAAGAATATACAAAGTACTAAAAAGGGGATGGAAAAAGTTTGGTTACTACTCCCAGTTGATCTGACACATAGGCATGTACACATAAAGATCCTTGATTTCTTGTACTACGTTTGATATATACACACCACACCTTGTGAAAAATCACCGGTAAACCCACCCTCATAAAATAGAGCGCGCCTCTTGGATACACAGCATGTGTTGCCGCGAGCTGGCCTGTCATAAACAATGAGGAAATAGTCTACCCTGTCTTACCAACTTGTTTGGGCTTCCGAGGTGCCCTAAAATCCCTACGTCTTTCTATTTATGCATCAGTTTATATAGTACCCTCCCATGTTCAACCTATACTAGGCTCTTGAACGAATAGCGAGCTTGCCATTCACTGGCACGTACATATTACGCGAAATTTCACGTATGACAATACAAAGAGAACGATAATTTGTTGACCAAGCATGGTGTGTACTAAAACAGAGACTCATCAAGAGTGTAATAGAGCAACCCAGAGCTATGTAGATTACTTTTATGCTGTTTGGGAAGTTGGTTCTCGTCGTGGCGATAAGATTGAAGTAGCATGGTCGCCTCGAGCTGTTCGGAATAACGAACTTTAATACGTAGACTAAACTCTAGCTGAGTATGACGCACATCGTCTATACTGCCTATATACCAGTTACGGAATGTTCAGTTGCTAAATTGCTTGTTGTTCTCGATGAGGCTGACGTCGAAATATTTTCGAGTCTCCTAGGCTTAACTGCTGGCATCAAAGGCACTAACTAAATAATGAACTAATTCGAGCAAGTAGACTTAAACAAAATCAACTTAATCAATATATATCTTTACCAGTATCATCAGTAAACTCAGTTGAGGTCTACATTTTATGTCTTTTTTGACGCACCAAACTATGACTTACTCAACATAAAAGACTCAACATCTCCCAGGCTGGGATATGCCTCAGATGTAGTCGAATCATTTGATAACATGTCAAAATCCTGATAGCCCACAAATTAATTCGGTCGTTACCAGCCCGCTAATAGGTACATATAGACTAAGAATCTAACGCTGGAGCGTCTGCGAGTAAGTTCACCACAAGTGATCGCCGGTCTGAGGCCGAACCTTAAGCCTATATACCTACAAGGAACGAAGAAAAAAACAGGTAGCTAGATACCCTTATGATTGGTATTATGGAACCTAAGGCACTCG
Source organism: Xylaria polymorpha (assembly GCA_003426235.1). Taxonomy (NCBI): domain Eukaryota; kingdom Fungi; phylum Ascomycota; class Sordariomycetes; order Xylariales; family Xylariaceae; genus Xylaria; species Xylaria polymorpha. The sequence continues at coordinate 92,495 of NQIM01000065.1, forward strand.
AAAGAAGAGACTAGGAGACTACCAGGACACCCCTGAAGGAACGGAACTTCCGGGCGAAAATAGAGAAAAACCGTGAATGAAAAGTACCGTAGGTAAATGGGAATATTTACCTGTCAACTAATAGAGTCGTAAGCGATCTAACCGCCATCATGCCTTATCCCCAATCACAAGCATTATTATACTTCATAGATAGGAGCACATTCAATCAGCTGCGCAGCGAGGAAGCTAGTCAATGGATCTGTCCCGAGCAATAGATCAACTGGAAATAATAATAATTGTATCTTCTAAGCATGCCCTACGACTACGCTTTCAAGCCGTTCGCCAATTTATCGGTACTAATTATACCTAGGTAGGCTGAACTTAATGATGCATATCCCATCTGCAGGCAGCTCTGATGTTTATTGCGACCCTTTAAGACGGCCACACGTTCAAGTCACTCCAACCAATTCCAAGAACAAAATTATTCTAGGCGGATCGCCTAGCTGAGTTGAATATACGAGGTTCGCGACGTTTTCCCACACCCTCTTGAAGCTGCAGCGTCGTATTCCATAAGACAAGCACGTATTGGTAGCATCTGATGTCGTAACCTACAACATAATTCACACTCAAATCATGCAACTCCCCTATCTGGTAGCAAGCCCAGCGCGTAGATGTTCAGCAGTATAAGTGACTGAATAATGCACCAGATCTGAGACATGGAGAAGCTTACACTTGCTACATGAATCGTGGTACCTAGGAGAATATTGGCCACTCAGCCGTATGGGGAGGATATAGCACTTAGGGAATGGAGTTGCTAATGATCAATTAGCTAAGGCTATAGAAGATGAGAGCCTCACACACGAGGGATCAATATTGGTCAGATTCGGAGCCACGTTTTCCATGTATGTCTTGCATTTATTGGGGGGCGCATGAGCTGAGGAGAGCAGAGGATCATAACGGATGCACAGTACCGATATGTGCTTTCTTAATGAAAACGCGATAGCTGGATATAATAAATGATACCTGCCTAGGCACCTAATGCATATTGTCTTGTGAATCTTCGGGAATGGTATTTGTTATTGCGTTCCTGGTCAATTTTGGCGAGCATTGTGAAATATGGTGTTGCAGCAGGCTGGATAGTGTCTTACTTGAGATCCAACCACAATAGGTAGTAGTAGAAGGGTTTGATTGCATGTGTGCAGATCAGATACGACGTCAAGACGGGAACGCCGACTGGATAATTTCCCCAGGTACTTCCGTCGTGCTTCCTTGGGGGCCACCCCGTAAGCATGCCACGTTTGTAGTGTGTTCGAAGCTCGAAGCTTGAAACTCAGCTAGTCTTGGCTATGAAACGTCCTTCTTCTTTGGTTGGGGAGCGAGGGTGGCACGGAAGAGACGTACGATACATGCAGGTGTCGGCTTCGCGAGAGCTATATATATATATCTACAGTACCTGCTCGCATTCAGATTCCCTTCTCGACGTCGACACGGACNGCGAAAGCCATGACCCCCATTGAATTTCAAGCTTGAACCCCGGATTCTTACAGCTCCGTGCGCTATCAAGGTTCCGTCAGCTCGATGGCCAACAGCCCCCAAACTGGTCTAGTCTAGATGCCACCACCGAATACTAAGAGACAGCCTGACTGGTTGGGGGCCATCAGTGTTCAGTCTCCAGCACGCATGTGTAAATGGAGGACAGCCTTACTTTGTATACCGGTAGTAGGGTGCTGTTTTCATATATATGTCTCTCATCATATATCATGGATAGATTCAATAACGTAATTCACTATAGCCATTGATGGGGCATGCTTCCAGGGTTGCTTGTTTAATGTTTTAGCTTCATTAAATAAGCTTCAAGCGGTATCCATATTATACCAGTAGTTTCACGCTCTATACTCCCTAGTATCTACCTTCCCTTAGTGTCTATCGGTTAACTGCTTTTTGCTAAGAACAAGTCGACGGCGCACACACAGAAGGGCTCCCTCAACCGGTCGAAATCACCTGCGTTAGTGCGTGGACTTTTATCCCGATGGGGGCTGAGCTTAGCTGAGCCTCATATTGCAGCACACACTAACTGCTGTGGGGAGAGTAGGCCGTTCCAAAAGCTGGACCATTTCGGTGCCGAGCGGGGTATTTTCAGCGCTTGCAGTGTAATCAGTGAGTAGGTAGGCTTGATCTCTGTCTTGTTTGGGGACTATCGAGACGGCATTTGGTCTTCAGTCGCGTTTAGAACCGATCAAGTCATCTTGATTCAAGAATGGGTAATCTCAAAATGAAAAATGAGGATTAAAAAATTAATTGTTTTCGCGGGCGAGTGGGAAGAGAGGTACCTATTAACTTTAAGTACCTGGTAGGTATTTAGGTGGGTTATCGGTGACCATCTGCTAGCCCAATGGCGGGGTTGTCACCATTAGGTAGGTACCTACTAGGTATGTAGGTCCATCAAGAGTGAGAGCGGTGAAAGCCTCTAGCCTTAGGTACCTAGCTAGGCTAATCATGGTGCCCACATGAATTCGTCTACCTGCTTTTCATGTGATGATTATTACACCGCGAGTTTGAAATCCACTACCTCTAGTTAGAGTTGGCTTAGTTAGTAGTGATGAGTGAGTAGCTCTATAATACAGTAGAATCTTTCGGTTGATACAGAGTATATGCCCACTTTATTAAAAAGCATCCAGGGTCATACAATTAAGAAAAGTCTATGGAACGTTGCAGTTAGGTTTATACGGGCAGTCGTGTAGCCTTCACGACTCTTCTTCTTGGCACTCCGTCTATCTACCTAGGTAGTTGCTATTATTGATATGCAGAATTGGGTGGTAGCAAGGTAGCATTGTTCGCTATACAATTATTTTGATAGGCCAGTTAACTCTGCCATTTCTTAATGACGCCGATGAACTAACACAGCGTCAGACTATAAGCAAGTAGCAAATCATCACCTCTTGCCCCATGCTGTCATGTCGGTGCTTGGAACGATCTATATACGGAATCACACGTGGCATCCCAGCCCTCAGTATAAACCATTGGGTTCGGTACTCTATATGACTGGCTACCAGATAATCCCATCGCCCATATAAATCGACTACTCGCCATACCCGCGGCGTGATTATCTAATCCGGGCAGGTAGATAGATGCCTTTTATCATTTAAGTCCGCTGCCTTCTGGAAATGACGCAGAGCCCAGCTGTCATCGTCTATACTGGCATCGCATGTGGGCGGTTTACAATTTTATCTTACCATCTCCGAACGAAGGAATGCTTAACGTTGCCCAGTGGCCATCAACTGGTACTTTGGTCTCGATAGCGGAGTTGCTGATGCTGCATAGCAACAGCAGGAACACGCCATACTACTCCACCCGTCAGCAACACTAGAAATTATCGAGTAGCAGCTGTGTCCAGCTTTACCACACGTACCAACGCATCAAAACATTGTCAGAACTGTTCCAACTTCCCTCACTACCTACCTACAATAGAGTTAATTCCTGCTCGCTAGGAATAATTGCACAACTACACGTAGCATTCCAATGCCTGGTGATCCTAAACGAGAATAATCCTCTAAATAGACTGGTCCTTGGTAGTATAACTAGTCTGGGGTCTGAACTGGGTACTGTAGGTTCCTTGTTGTTAGATCCCTTCAGCCTTGCTCGCTCCCCAGAACCATGGAGCACTGCCATCCCACCTAGCGCAGTCAGCTCGTCCAGCCACTGTGGACATTTAGTGGAATCAGGAAGCGAAAGACCCTCCTAGGGGTGGGAGCGAAGCGGTGGTGATCCACTGCCCGATCTGTGATTGACGGTTTCATCAAAAGTGTAACTGTCGATGGCAGCAGCTATTTTCTTACCCTGCCCAAATCACTGGGCAGGAACCAGGGAACCCTGACCAGCTGGGCAATCATCATCTCTATTCCATTACCTACCTAGGTACTGTAGGTAACCTCAGTGCACTCTGATTTATCACTGTCCTGTAAATCAGATGGCAGGTCTAGTCGACATACCGTAGTCCTGTACAGGTAGTACCCGCCTGCAGGTTAGTCAGTACTACTAACCTAGGTATGTACCCCGTTGTCGGAAATTCTGTCACTTTCTTCTGCCTCACCACTGCCGGGTACTTCACGTCTGGACCGTCTGGTCTTGGTAGGACTTTTGATGCCTACGCACGACCTAGACTGCGTACCTGTCCAGGACTCCAAACGCACTGCTACCCGACCTAGCGACAACCTTTCCTACACAATAATATATACCTACAAAGTTGATCTGTATCCACATGAATGGCGACATCGCTTGTCTTCAACTCTTCATCGCAGAACAGGGGACCGATCACTCCAAACCATCTTAACATCGCCAAAAGTGGGTGCAGCTGCTCGAAATAGCGACAGGACCGTGATACCCATCTGCCGAAGCCCTGTATGGTCGAATCGCCAATCTCGATACGACTAGAAACGAACTCTGCACTGCACCGCCCATCCATACCGTAGACTAGACTAGATTCTAGTGCAGGGAAAAAGGGACAAGGGAAGGACTTTGCCGCCAAGCAACCACCCGACCAAGCCCCCCATTCCCCCCCCATCCCGTCGTCCACACCCCCTCGTATGTCCCTTTGGGTCCGTCCCCTGGTCAGTCTGACAGACTGACACAGAGCAAGACGACTCCTCCTCTGCCAGTAACGAGCAGCACAGGCTCACAGCACACGCAAAGCAGCGCAGTCCAGCCTAGCCTGGCCCAGCCCGCCTCGTCTTCCCTCGCTCGACCACTCGCTTCGTCTCTCCTCTTCTACCTCACTTGTCCCGCTCCTACCTGCCTGTCGTTTCCTCCCTCTTCTCTCTTTTTCTTCCCTTATGAATTCTTTGAACTCCCGCTTCAAGGGCTTCGGATTAGGTAAACGGAAGTCCACCGCCAGCATCCCCCCCTTTAGACAATCCGCCCGCCAGCTCTACCCCTCCACCGCAAATCACGCAGGCCTACCCGCCGGGCGCTGCACCACCGCAGATTCCACCGCCCACGAGTCAGCCCGGCCCTGTGCCCACGGCCACCGCCCTCGCCTCGTCGTCCCAGGCGAGTCTCCCGATAATGAACCATCCCGGCGCTGGACCTCGTCCCCCCAGCTATACCGCCAACTTCCAACCCGGCCAACAGCCAGTCGGCCGCACGAGTCCCCTGACCCAAACCCGACCCGTACCCCCGCCTACCCCAGATGGTCGGGCGGCCCTCCCCCCATCAACACCGGCGCCCCCGTCTCGGGTTACCCTCCCGCGATGCATATGCAACCTGGCGCGCAACCTGCACCGGGCGCTCCAGGTGGTCCGCCTGGTCCGCCGGGCTATCCTCCCCAAGGCTACCCGCAACCTGCCCCCGCCCCACCACGCAACAGCAGCAGCAACAGCAGCAGCAGCCCACAAACGCTATGGGATCATACGGACGGCCAGCCGCCGAAGTGGAGGGCAATAGCCGAAGCAAGGCTCAGCTCATTGTTGGAATTGATTTTGTATGTGTCCAGGCGATTCTGTTGGCTCGTAGCGCATGGTTGACTGTTTTAGGGCACAACATTTTCTGGTGTCGCATTTGCCTTCGCGACCAACAACGAGGCCAAGGAAGATATTATTACAGAATGGCCAGGCGCAGGATCTTATACAAAACAGAAGGTACGAAATTATGATTTTTCAGGTCAGAAGCACTCGACTAACATACCCAAGATTCCAACAGTCCTTTATTACGACCAGTACCAGAAGGTTGTTGGATGGGGCCCGGATATCGCTGATGCTTTAGCACCAACGGGTTATCCAAAACCCGGAGTCCAGAAGGTGGAGTGGTTTAAGCTTCAGCTGATGTTGTCTGGTAACACATACATCGATCCTATCAACCTGCCACCGCTACCGCCAGGAAAGTCCGAGATCGATGTTGCTGCCGACTATCTGTTTAAGTTACGACAAGCTATGAGAGCCGCTCTCCAGAAGACGCTTGGTGAAGTGTTTAACCGAGAGGAGCGCAACATTCGCTATTACTTGACCGTACCCGCCATCTGGAACGATGCTGGAAAGGCTGCTACGAGGGCAGCTGCTATACAGGCTGGCTTCCTCCGAGATGAGAATGATAACCGACTAACACTGGTCAGCGAGCCTGAAGCTGCATCCCTCTTTTGCGCTAAGACGGGTCTGCTCAATCTTAAGGTTCACGATGCTATTCTTATTGTCGATTGTGGTGGTGGTACTGTAGATTTGATCGCCTACGAAGTCGAGGATGAGAATCCTTTCACCGTGGCTGAGTGCACAGCAGGTTCCGGTGACTCGTGTGGCTCAACTGCACTTAATAGGAATTTTAGTAACATCCTACGGACTAAGATCCGCAAGATGAAACTACCAGATGGATCCAAGACTGCCGGGCGCGTTTATGCCAAATGTATCATGGACTTCGAGAACCGAATCAAGGCGGATTTCCGAAACAACGGGCAGAAGTGGGCGGTTGACGTGGGTATCGAGGCCGAGTTCCCAGAAGCTGGCATCGAAGAAGGTTATATGACATTTACGAACGAGGAGATCCTCCAGTGCTTCGAGCCCGTCGTCAACCGAATCCTGGAGCTTGTGAGGAACCAGATTATAGCGATCCAGGCACAAAACCGGACATTACAGAACATCCTGGTAGTGGGTGGCTTCGGTGCTTCTGAATACCTTTTCCAGCAAATCAAGCTCCACGTACCTCCCCAGTTCCAGTCCAAGGTCGTACGTCCTATGGACTCAGTTGCTGCTATTGTCAAAGGTGCCGTCACTGCTGGTATCACGGAGAGAGTTATCACGCATCGTGTTGCTCGTCGGCACTACCTGATGGCCACTCTTCAGCCGTTCAAGGAGGGCTACCACCCCGAGGCGTACCGAGTACCCTCTCTCGATGGCAAGGATCGATGCAAGTTTACTAGGCAAATCTTCGTGCAAAAGGGCCAGAAGGTCAAGATCGGTGAACCCGTCAAGGTGTCATTCTTCCGACAAGTAGCACCCGGCGCTACTCTTATGTACGAAGATATCCTCTACGCGTGTGACGACGATGTGTGCCCCGAATATACCAAGGATCCCCGTATGTACCAACCTAACTTCGGTCGCTTAATCTGTACACTAACAGCATTATAGGTATAAAGGAGGTTGTCACTTTGACGTCCGACTTGTCGCGGAAGAACCTAGAGAAAGATTTCGAACGCATGGATACCCCCCAGGGTACATTTTACCGAGTATATTTTGATATCTATCTGACGCTAGACGGATCCGAGTTCAGCGCGGAGCTAGTTTGCCAGGGAGAAGTGATGGGCCGTTGCCGGTCTCGCTTCAGGTGAAAAAGGATGATGGATTGGGAGAATTGCATAGCGGAATGGACGATTCTATTTTTTTCGACATAAATTTCTCATATTACCCCACTGATACCTCGGCGCAGTACAATGATGCATATGAGTGCATAGATGGACTCGGCCTATATATCGCACTTCGAGAAACCACCTCGGGAGAAGGAGCGTTCCTTTGTGTTGCAGATAGATCTGCAGCTATACGTCGAACCCGGATGAGTGGATGACTGATGAAGAGAGACCTGGCTATGAAAAGGCCACCAATGTGGTTAAATTTATCAAACAATTAAAGTTGAGACAACTCCTCAGCTCTCTGAGAACTCGCGGACCTCGCGTAAACAGAAGAATGTCTTTATTCAATGCATGTAGCTGGTGGAACCTGGAGCCATAGTTCCATCGCGATCGAAGGTGTTCTAGGATTCATTATATAAAAGCATTCTACATGTAACTAGATGTACATGGTCGCGTTTTCTGTGGCGAGCAGGAAGGGGGTTTTTTTAGATAGATAGGTAGATAGCTACTATTTCAAGTAGATTCTGGCGCCAGAGTTACCACACCTGGACCGGGGTCCATCATCAACAGTTGATTGAGAGTGGACGAGATGCTTTCTAGATATACATAAGGTACCCGATAGCTTGTTAGCAGGGTATACTGTAAGTACTATTATACATATGCCTGGCGATAGCAGGTGGGATGTACTGCTGTACCTGACCAATGACCAATAAACAGGATAGCCACTTGCCAATCGCTCCTCCTACGTCATTGTCTACATTGTGAAGTGCCGAAGCGCTTTGCCTACATAGTGAGAGTAGCAACGCCAACACAAGACGCCCGAGGTAGTCGCTCTCAAGCACGCGCCGTGTCAGTCTTCTTTTAAATTCTGCATTGCCAATCTCGGGTCGCTTCGAATTAACCTTGTTGACGTTCTCTCAGAATGATGGTTCCAGTTCCATCAATACCCAACCCACCATCAACATTCCCTTTTCATCGCCACCCATCTTTTCATCCTCTTCCCCTACGCACTTAGCCTGTCTGTCTACCTATAGGGGATGTATTATTCAGTTTCTCTGCTTAAATTCTGGTTCTGATTGTTACTATCCTCCCGTATTCCAAGATTTCCTGTATATCTAGATTCATCCTGCTCCGCACTTGACCAATACATACTCGAGTATCGTCTGTGAGTTTCACTTTGTCTATTTATTCAGTTGCTTCTAAATATGCAGCTAGCTCCAGATTGATTCTAGGAGCTTTAGTGCAAGTACAACTACGACTGACTGCTATTTATCCGTCAGAACCCTTTCGAACGCTTCATTTGGCAACTAGAGATAATCTGTTGGGGGTTTTACGTTTCTACCTGACCGACATTGCGAGTCCCTTGCCTGGCCAATGTTTTGTGGGAAAACCCAGTACTTGAAAGATAGTACTGCTGATGTCCAATTCTCAGCAAGATGATGATTTAGCTATCCAACTCACCCAACGACACATCAAAACGGAGTTCACTTATATTACCACTTATTTTTACCATTCGACGAGGCGCTCGCCAACTTATCTAGTCCTACAAAGCGCCAATAGCATAGTCAGGCAGCATGCGCAAACGGTCCTCGGCCCAGAGCCGTCAAAGTGACCCAATGGAGAGGACGAGTCTTTTGATTACAACTTTGCTGCTCCTAGTCGAGCTTCCGAAGGCAGCAGCCGTTGTGTATCCGAGTAACCACGAGCTGTTTAAGTTTAACTATCTCTCGCCCAGTAAGGCCAACAGAGGCATAACACGACCACTCACCAAGCGCGATAGACCCATCCCACTTATTGTAACCAATAACTGTCCGGGTGTCCTGTGGCCTGGAATTGCGTCTCAGTCCGGAGAAGCTCCTGAAAGTCATGGATTCGAACTCGGTCCAGGGGAATCCAGGAACTTGACTGTTGGCCCGACTTGGGCCGGACGAGTATGGGGTCGCACGAATTGCACTGTTGGTGGCGATTCGGCAACCTGCCAAACAGGAGATTGCCTAGGAAAATTAGATTGTGTGTATGGTGTAAGTGATTAACTCTATTTTAATCTTATATCTTCACTTATGGCTTACACATCGATGAAAGGGAGAGGCGCCCGCAACCCTAGCTGAATTCAATCTCGCGGGCGGCGTGGCAGGAGATCAGACATTCTATGACATCTCCTTGGTCGACGGTTACAATCTACCCTTAGGCATCGTCTACCATCCAGCTGACAATACAACCTTCATCCCACCAAATCTAGCTAACCCGACGTGCATTGCCACTGCCGGGTTTCTAAGCATGCCAAGTCTGACCGGATTCACCTACACCAATGTCACATATCCAATGCCTTACGAACCCAAGATAACAAATCGAGAATTGACCGATTGGTGCCCCTGGGACTTGCAAGCCTTCCCACCAGACAAGCCAGGCGACGGGATCTATCCATATCCAGACGACAATATACAACGGCCTATCTTTGACCCATGCAAAAGTGCCTGCACCTCGAGTCATACACCCAGGGACTGCTGTACTGGACAGTACCACGACCCGAATGTCTGCGAACCGAGCCTGTACTCTACGTACGCCAAGACTGTGTGCCCGGACGCATACAGCTACGCCTTCGACGACAAACGCTCTACCTTCATCATCCCCATTGGAGGTGGATGGGAGGTGGTATTCTGCCCCAAAGGCAGGAGTACGAATATCTTGGCTACATTCTCGGATGAACTGCAACATATCGCCGCCGGCGGGGCCGTGACTCCTCAGATTCTGCTCAACGCTATGAATGTGAGCTTTATTGAATCGAAGCACAGCGCAGCACCGCATCTCGCCGGTCCCCTGTCGAAATCTATGGTGCTTTTTGTGGCTGTGGTGTATGCGCTGCTGGTTTTGTTTTGTTGAAGTAGGTAATTGGGATTCAGTCTTGATGAAGGATGCGAAGAGGTGAACACGATGGCGTTCGAAAAGGAGGAGAGTATTGGTTATGCAGTATACCCAGCATGGTCGGCCAGCCATGATAGATTGCGATTGGAATATGTTGTACACGTCCTTCTGTTCTTTACCTACCTAGATCCACGGCAGGACGGTGCCGGCATTTGGAGTCCGTTGTGGGAGAGATTTATCCTGGAAGCCTAGAGCTCATTCCTTTATACCCTTATACCGTATCGACTATACGTCAAATAGATATACATGACGACTGAATGAAGTTTAAAAAGGGAAGAGAATGAGATAAGTACCCCGTTGTAAACAGTACGAGTATCGTCTTGTCTCTTTTCAAATCTCTTTCTTGTATTGCGCCAGAATCTGTGTGTGCAATGTGAAGTTTTCCATTCTACTTCAGGTCGATGGTCTGTCTTTTCCCCATCGATCATCACAATATCTCAAAAACCAAGAGAACATCATCTCAGGGCAGCACGGCCACTACTAATACCGCAAGTAAGTTGCGAGCACGTCCGTATTAACTGGTGAGTCCGAAAGAGTGAAGAGGGACAGGCCAATCGAAGCCTAACTACTTACTTGACATATGATATGTAGTGATGACTTCAAAGCGCCCCTGCAGCACAGGACGGGACGGGACGGGACGAGCCCTGTGCCTGTCGAGGTGCTTGTAAGCTTATCTGCTTCTCTGCTGACGGGGCCGTGCGAATATATAGGGATCTCGGGACTGACTCCTTCGCCTGTTTACAAGAATAGGAGTAAGTGTAGTTGGTAGATATAGTATCAATAGGCTAGGATACTAATCTATGAATGGGGATATATATACCTTTTTACTCACTTAGAGCTAGCAAAAGGCCTCATGTTACACACAGTTATACCACTAGCAAGCGGTGTCGGGTACTTGGTGTTTTGCCCTAGTGGTATGCTCTGCTTTCCCCCTGGCTTGACAAAGCCCGTGTGAGTTCGAGGTTGTCACTAGTTTCTATGCTTCGATGAGACGCCCGACGCAGCTCGACGGCTATAATTTACGGATTCGGTTCTTAGGGAGAGGGAGTAATATCCCATACTACTGGGCTGGATAGAAAAGCCTTATGGTAGGTATATTCACTCAGTTCTATGCGCTGCTACAACACACGCTTGCGCCTTCCCATACAAAGCCATGATACTCAAAGCCATCTTGATGCGGCACAGCCAATTCTGTAGGTAATCCCGTAAAATATCTCTATTTAGCATATCACCGACCAGTCTACCGGCCCTTCTTAGCCTTTCGCCTCCGTTCCCACTCGGCTCGCTCCTCATCGTCGCTTCCAGAGAACTCGGCGTCGTCGCTTTCGTCGGCAGCGACTGGGACGTCCAAGTGTGCGCTCGCGTTATTCGTCTTCTTGGGTTGTTGGATCTCGTCGGCGCCGACAAAATCGCCGGCATTGAGCGCCGCGTACTCGTGCTTCTGTATCAGCTCCCTCAGGCCCGTGTTTCGAGGGTCGACAAGCTGATACGGCGTGAGCTTCGCCTTATTCTTGACGCGCGTGCTTGAGCCGGCCTCCAGCATCATCTCCACCAACGCATTGCCGAACTCGCGTTGCGCCGGGGGTTCGCTGTTGATCCACCGGATGGCGCTGTGAAGGGGCGTATCCCCCTCGGCGCGGTTTATGGGGTCGCATTCGAACTCGTGCTGGTCGAGAAGCATGTCGATGACCTCGTCTAAGACGGTAGAGGGAAGACGTTAGTGTCGAACTGTTGGGATGACCGGCCGGCGCTTCCACCGTGCGCGGGGTGATGGCAGAGGATGTGCGATAACCAAAGGGGCACAACACGTACAATTTCCTTGCAAGGCAGCTTCATGGTAGAGGTGGTTCCCCATGACTGTCGTTGTGTTGTTGAGCAGACGGGATACATCGTCGTCGCTCTTGCAGTTCTGGACGATCTCGGTCAACAGCTCGACATTGTTTCGCCGGCAAGCCTCGATGAGCTGCTCCCCAACAGACGCTCCCTAACGAGTGTCAGTAGATGCCGGTCTCGGGCTGTTAATCCAGTGTGGTGTACCTCGAAAGCGTCCGCCATGGCCGGGTGCTGTAAGATTGGAGATTGCCGAGGAGGGGACGCTCGGGTAGACTGGACGACGAAACGAGAATAGTGCTTTGCACCCGCGGGACACAGAGATTAGGGACACAAGTCAGAGAGCCACCAAAGTCTTAAGCAAGAAAATCAGTTGAATGGAATGCGTGGTATATGTAGTGCAGCGCAGCGTTGTCTTGTTGTTTTTGTTCTATTGTTTGTTGGCTTGGGCGAGGCTTGCGAAGCGCCCGAAGGAGGTGGCAGTGACATAGGCATCATACCTACATATGTACTCATACTCAGTTTGAGCCCCTCCAAACACGACCCAGGTACCTTGCACCCAATGCGGCCCCCACTGCGGGGTTAATTTCAGTGGATGGAGCCAATGGTTGCAGCAGGTTGTCGTAGATGAGGACGGGGAGCTACCTACCTAGGTACTGGTAGCGTGGTCGGCCCCCACCACAGTTCTACTGTAACACTCCAACGCCTGTTGCGAAACTATCACGCTTGAATGCGGATTACAGATTGACTCAGGCCTGCAAAATCATATTCTTTTCCTCGCCAGACAAATATCATCATGTCATAGCAGATCTCACACGTTAACACCGAGCGGGACGACACAATATTGGCCAGCTATCGGAGTTTTCTATTCTCGTAATGCTGCTCTGTAAGAGTCCTCCAGTTCGCGCACTCCATGGGGACGCTAAACTGATATCCGAGTAGTCTGTCCTCAGTGTAGCAATATTTTGACCGTCTCGGCGTCACCCGAGAACGGTCGCAACCGGCTCGAGTGTCGCACATGTCCCTACCAGCACGCTATTGAGGAGCCCATGTACTCGCGCCGCTACTTCAAGAAGAAGGAGCGTGAAGATGTTTTCGGTGGCCCCGAAGCCTGGGCGAACGCCGACAAGACAGCCGTACAATGCCCTACTGGTACTTGCGAAGGGAAAGAAGCCGCTTTCTACCAGGTCCAGATTCGCAGTGCTGATGAGCCCATGACCAGTTTCTACAAGGTAAGCCTAGCCTCCATTAAAAAACGGCGTATCGTGTCTTGCAGTGCTGACGAGATATAGTGCATGACGTGTGGGCACCGCTGGAGAGAAAATTAATGGAGACTTTCGTTCCATGAGAAGGTTCTTGTACGATGGCGAAGATGGAGTTCTTGGCGTCGGTGTTTTGCATAGGGGAGCGAGGCAAAGAAACCATAAGCGGTATTGATATGGGTGGCGTGATATCATTCTTTTTCAGCGATCACTTGATTTTTAGACGCTTGCCAATAGTAATTATAGCCCCGGCTTTGGCTCCTTCCTGCTTGAACCACTGTCCGTCCTCGTGCACTCTTTGATCATTCCTCTCTCCGTGATTGACCGCTGCACGATGGGGTATAGGCAGTTTGCAGTCGCTGTGACTTTCGCGGAATATGAAGTATATCCTTCTAAGTTTCTAGGTGGCGGACATTGCCTTGACTGAAAAGTCCTCTTCTTCTCAATCTCTTGATGTTATCATGTGTTCAGGTATACTGTCTTTTGGTTCGTCCTTATGCCACTCTACTGAGGCCTTGACGCCCTCAGCGGCGAGTGCCTGAACGAGGTCGGGGCTTATTATGTCCTGGCGGAATCGTTCTTCCTGCAATAGCTCGAGATGTTTGAGCGTCGGACCGGGATAGTTCAGGTACTTGATGTAGGGCGGCCGGCTCCAGTACTGGAGGTATGCCAGGTACGCGACGAATGCGGGATCGTTTAGGAACTTCTGTGACGCGAGATGGTTGAGGTAGAAAGGATTCGCGAGAGATTGTACGAACTAGAGATGCCTATTAGCATTGCCCTACATCCAGAATCAACTGCATGAGTAGAAAGAAGTAGGTCCGGGAAGAAGGAAGTTGTTGCTAAGATCTACATGGCATCACGTACTTCTAACTCTATCTCAAAACGAGTGTAACCGCCATACTTTGGTTCCTCTAGAGAAGGGGGTACCAGTGCCATAGATACATCGTTAGAAGCCATAGTATAAGTCTGCAAGCAGATACCGATGAATGATGTGAGGAGAACTGGGCTACGTGTATCTTGGGGAAATGAAGCTGGTTGATGCTAAGTAGACGCTTCGTTTACACTGGAAGTCCATGGACCTACCTACCTAGGTTACCTACCTACGGGCACAGGTACCTACCTAGGTAGGTACTGGAGGCACCTCAGTCCATCCAGGTGCATGCATGCAGACCCGAATATGCATGTATCGTATATATGACATACTTCGGGACCCACATGTATGCAGCGGGTCGGGTGCAGTGCAGCAGGTGCCCATTTAGTGTAAACCGTAAGAGGTCGCATCCATGTGGATGTGCCCATCGTTGTTGTAATCTGGATGTTGTCTGTCTATAAATCTAGATTGAACTACGAGAAAAGTTGAAAGATTGGTTTATGTAGGTAGGCATACAGCACAAGCATGTTTTTTGTATTAAATTTATTTCAGGAGAACAATCCGCTCGGGGTTAAATGTGATTAGTATTGACGAGTTTTAATGTTAGGTATGTGAGCCAAATCACTAATTATTCCAACATTACAGCTACTTAATTCGCAAACACGGAAACAAATAACAATCATAGAACCCGTCCGATTCACCTAGTTCCCCTGATTTTTGTCTCTCAATTTCCCAACATAAAGCGATTCCCCAGCGGGATAGTGGCTTCTTACAAGAACGCAACAGCACCCACAATACCTGCCAGCACGCCGGCGCCGAGTCTCGTCGGGTTCGCTGCAGCATTGGTGGGAGAGCCGGTTGGAGAAGAGCTGGCTGGAGAGCTTGGCGCCAGGCTGGTGATGGAGCCTGTGACAAGTGGCGAGGATGGGCCAATGAGAGTGTCTGTGTGGGTGCCTCCTGTCGTGATACTCATAGATCCAGTGACGCTGCTGAATTCGTCGCTGCTGCCACTGCTGCTGCCACTGCTGCTGCCGGTCTCAGTCGGCGTAGGAGTCGGCGGGTTAGTCAGGACGACACTCGTGCCGCTGGCACTACCTGAAGAACCGGAGACAGGCGTCGGCGTCTGCGCAGGTCCATCGGGTTGTGTGAAACTGAGCTCGCCGGCGAGGAAGCTCGAACACACGGCTTGGCCGGCACTAACAGCGGCTGCGAAATCTGCGGCTTGGGTGCAGCTCGAGATGATGCAGCCGGCCACTTTAGTGGCGATGACGGCCTGCGTAGGGCCGCATTGGCACGAGATGTCGCTGAGTTGGCAGCCGGCTGCGGTGATGGCTGAAGACAGACAGGGAAGCTAGAGTACGAAATCGTGGTTAGTTTGACATACTTGGGATCTGAATGCTTTCTTTATCGACTCACAGCACACGAGGGTTCGCCAGGGAAATATCCCGTGCTGTCTGCCTGGGCATAGACGAGCGCCGCAGCGCCAAGAATTAGAATCGACTTCATTTTAGATTGTATGTTGAGCGTAGTGGAAACGACAATCTAGCACAGGTAGGCGAGGGCGAGTAAGTCAACAGTGATCGAGACAAAGAGGGTGCGAGGAAGGTTTGCCGAAACCGCTTTCCAATGGCGCCACTACTATATAGCTGTCCCTACCTACATATGTAGTCTCTCTAGCATCGATTGAGGGGGCAAATCATAGTTATTATAGTTAGCTTGGAGAAATATCCTTACTATTAGAGTATAGTTGACGAGCTGCAGATGCAAGGGCTGAGGGGTTGTCGACCTACCCAACCATTCAGGAACGTCACTGTTTGCTCGTTTGGGTAGCAGGATGATCGAGACAACCTTGGAATGGCGCCAACGGGCTCGATAATCCTGACAGTGCGCATAGCTAGCACGCTCAGGCTTCTGAGACCTGGATGCATTGCGGGGGTTAGTGAGGTACTCGCTGCAGCATCTGCGTATCACCTTAAATGCCGACATAATGCGGAGAAGCTAGGTAGCTCCTTAAACACCCTAGTGTGCCCTTGAATATGATCGACAGCGCGCATCCTACTCTACACTGTACGACACCGACACCGACACCTCCCTCTAACACGCCACCGCTCACGCCAGAAAACGCCTCAAACGGTCTGTTTACACACCAAAAGCATTAGGGTTCAATAAACAAATATACTATCAGCCACCGAAATTACCTTCAGTCCGAAATTAATATGCGCTAAACTTCCTAAAGAAAACGAGAGTCTCAGCATTGACCTCAAAGATACTTAGGTACAGTCTAATGATACTTGTCTTAGGTACCCCTAGGTACTTACAGTAGGTAGTTAGAGCGTTAGTCTCTCGTTGACAATTGAAACTTTATGGATTTTCAACATACTCGGCTGATATACTTACACTTTTTCTTTTGTAGTGCCCACTAGCTCTTACCTCTCTCCTCTAGTCAGAACTCTGGTCTAAACAGGCACCGTGGGTACTGTAGATAACAGGTACCTAGGTAGGCTCTCGTACCGACCCAGTGGTCATCACCAAGGGAGTATATAATGAGCTGTTGTGTTAGTTTATAGACGACACCCGTTTCATCACCACTACTGAAGGATTTATTACACACCTGATCCATCCTCCTCATCCAATGGTTTTTAGCTATTCTTTTGTCGTGAAGTTCCGCTACTAGGATATGAGCTAAGCGTGGTATGCCATGTGGAGGCTATAATATTATCTACCCTGTCAAAGAGGAGGTTAGAGAAGCTGCCTAACGGGGGTTTCTTCATCGTCAAATAGGTATTTTGGGCCAGCTCTAATTCTCCACTAGAAGAGGCACTCTAACGCGCGTGAAGCTGACCACCCTGAAATTTATTAAATAGAGCGTGGAAATCAGCGTTGCGGTTTTGAGAGATGAAGGAGAGGGCCCTTGAGAAGTGATACTATACGGGACTGACTGCTTTCCAGGATTTGGCGAACCTTACGTGAACAATACTACCCCTGTTTTTCGCGACCAACAAGTTCACTTTCCAATCAGAGCCTATGTATTTTAAATACACCGATCGTAATTGTGTCTATACACGTTATTGTTCGCATTCGTTTATTTCAAGATACCCCTGGCGGATTCACATATAGACGCCTTGACGCCAATCCACCGAGACTGGGGTTCCCCGCAAGCAAGTGACATCGTGTCTGCTGCTGTTGCCCTTACGGGGTACCACGGCCGTCCCGCCCATCACAATCCGAGGTAGCATCAGAGCGGTACAACGACCAAGGTGCTCCCGGCCAGCTCATTCGCCGCTGGCACTCCCATCGGTGCCATTACCTAAAAATGTAACTTTGTTCATACGAGATGTCTCAACAGCCAGGTATTCTGCCCATCACATGCCAAACAATCATGATTTATGTCACGATATGGAGGGAATGCCGAAGGCGCGGACTACACTTTGGGTCCTATTCAGGAAGGCTAGCATGACCGACAGTTCCCCTACCCTTGCTTTGAATTCAGGGAGCAAGGGAATATTGCTGGGTAGTACGACCACGAGCCATCAGGTGACGTCGGTTTGCAAACTCGATAGGGGAACTCGACGCAGTCTCGGGCTTGGCTTCGTTCGAGTACGATGAAAGGTATAAATCGACGTCCTCCACTTGAGAGCATGTGCAACTTGGTCTCGAGCGGCTTGGTCACATATGTCCATTCTAGAGGTCCTTCAAACCTCCAAGATGCCGTCTCTAGGGTATATTGCTGTTCTAGCGGCAGCAATAGCTCCCATTGTAGCGAAACCTTACAACACATTTGACGGGGGTGGTTTCCCAGCCTGCCGTGATGTGGCTTCAGTCCACGAAGCCACCAGTGTGGACGATATGGTATCCGTCGTGAAGCAAGCAGCTGCAAACGGCACACCGATCAGAGCCTCGGGCAAAGGGCATATGTGGTAAGTAGCGGGAGAATACACAATTGTGGCTGCCGATCAATCTATCAGTTTGTGTTGACTAACAACTCCGCCTCAAAGGTATGACACCATGTGCTCGGATAATCCAAATACTATCATAGTCCAAACTGAGTTTGTGAACGGAATCTCGAACCTGGTTCTTGAACAAGGGGCGGAATCGGGGTCCGTCGACATCGAAGCGGGTGTAACGTTTCTGCAACTCGCAGGATGGCTACACGAACGCGGTGCCTCCATGGGATACACGCTAGTTAACTGGAACATTACCATGGCGGGTGCAGTTGCAATGGGTGGTCATCGTTCATCCATCAGAGAAGACTCGATGGTTGCTGCTGGTGTATTGTCAATGGACATTATTAACGGCAACGGAGACATAGTTACAATCGAACGGGATAACGAAAACGACGACTGGCTCGCAGCCTCAACTTCGCTAGGCCTCCTGGGCATCATTGCTCGGATGAAGTTCAAGATCTATCCGGACTTCAAGGTATTCGCCAAGCAAGAAATGTAAGAATTCAGTCAGTTTTACAATTGCCAATGAAAGAATTAGGTTGACACGTAGGGACCGAAGCTTGGACGAAGATGAAGTACTGAACGGCGATATCTACGGCTTGATTGCACCCTACGCCACTGCGAATTTCTGGGTAAGTGGTATCGTAATAATAACCAAACGCCCTTTACTGACTTCCCTTTTCAACACAGTGGTGGCCATATCTCAAAAAGTTTCACTGGCGCTACTATGATAAGGTGCCACTCACCCTGAGCAACCAGGAAGGGTTTCAGAACACGTTTTCTATCACAGATTTCGAGGCCGGCGTGGCCAAGACCGCGCTTGAAAGTGGCAAATTCCTGCCTTCGTCCAACTGGTTCTTCGAGACCACGGCTTTCGCGTTGTGGTCTGCGCCAAATTTCAAAGAAAAGACGACGTGGAAGGATATTACCACATGGCCAGTCTAGTGAGTAGAGCCATTTCCTCCTTTTCCTGGAAACTCTCAGAGCACCAGATTTCCTTTCTGGGACAAGAAAGTATCTAGAATACTCTGAAACCCTCACAAGTCATGCTTAAAATGGCGATAACTAACTTCGAGCGGTGGCTGGAATTATGACGTCTTGATAGGCGGTCTATATCCAGATCAGAAGCCGGAGTGGGAACACGGCTTGCACGGCTACACTCTTGAACTTGGCTTCCCGGTCGTCATGGCAAACCAGGTGCTAAAGCGCGTGCGCGAGGCCTTCGATGCTGAGTCTAGCGCAGGGAGGATCAGTAAGTCATATTTTTTTCGTTCTCTCGATCTTCGTTCTTGGGCTATTTCGGTGGCCATTGAAAGCCTTCAGGTCTATGAAGGGGCATCAATTCTCATAATGAATGCTGACCCAAAACCACAGTGGCGGCTACATATCGCAGCGGCATTAATATTAAATTTGGCAAGGCGTACTTCGACTTCTTGGGACAGGTCACATACAACACGTCCGATAAGGCAGACTGGACGAAGGGCGCGATCATGTTCGATTTCCCGACTTTCCATCCCACGATCGGAGACGGCAAGCGATACAACGAGCAATTCTGTGTGTAAATCCCTCTTTTAGGGAACTCGTTACGTTGACGAGAGATTGGACTGATAACTAAACCGTCGTAGATATAAACCTGGCCACGACACTTATTCGTGAATTCCCCTCCCGTCCACACTGGACGAAGAACACACGCGAGGTGTTTGGCAATGCTACAAAGAACATTGACCCAGATCATCTCGCTAGATTTAAAGGTACGTTTAAAACCATCGTAGTCTAAGGCGTAAAGACCTGTCTGTACTGGCCAAATCAATAACGACCTTGCTAACTCTTTCATAGTGAGTTGTGACCCTGTCTGCCGTTTAGAGATAGAGATGCGGCGTTGGGCTATGAACCAGTTTCAAATGAAAGTCCAGAAAATGAGGTGTCGCATGCTAACAGGAAACAGGCCGTGCGAGAGAAGTTCGATCCTAAGGGCACATTCAAGTCTATTGTCGGTGAGATTTTGGGTTTCTACGAATGATGGGCCACCGGCCTTGTGAAAGAGGTTGTGTTACAACACTATCTTGGTCGCGTTAGAATAGGGGAGATACGAGATGCGACGAGGTAATAGCATGATTGTTCTTACTAGTGAATTATCGGACCATGTTCTGATCATATGATTTGATAAGCGTCGGTTTGTCTTACCAATGATGTCTCGGAAAAAGAAATGCAGTTAGATTAGAAACGAGTTCAGCTTTGTGTGATGTAATCAAATTAAGGAGGCAAAGCTGAGTAGCTGAGGCTCTTCAATCTGACCATCTAACCTAGTACCAACTGAGAATCGGTGACATAACATCTGGCCGAGATGGCCTGTGCATAATTCCAGGGGAACGTCATGTATTCTTTTTAACTATCAGGGTATATATGTTCATGCCATCGCGATCAACCACATTTACAAACGCCAGCCCGAAATCAATGCTCTACACACGTTCACAATACCTCCCGTTTTCTTAGGTGATAAAACCCCATGGTAGTCGTAACACGTGCTTTGCCTCATTCAAGTAAATGCATAGGCACTGAGTGCAAATACATGCCTGCTTAGAGTAGAAGAGCACTAACGGCACCGACAGCGCCGACGAAGCCCCAAAGGGCGACAGCCCGGGTGTTGACGCTCGAGGCGGCGCTGCATTTGCCGGTCGGGTTGACGAGCTTCTCGTTACCGCCCGTGATGCTAACATCGAAACGGAGTGCGGCAGCGTCCGTGTAGGTAACGACGCCAGTAGTCGAGGTCTTTTGGCCCTGGGCCGAGCCTTCTATCGTTGCGGTACAAGTCGCGCGGCTCGTTCCGTCCAGCTGGCAGGTCTCGATGGCGGTTGCTTTCACTTCAACTCCGGCTGTCTTCGTCGTGACGGCGCTGGAGAACTTGTACTGGCTCGCATTCTCTGTCGCAGTCGCAACCTATTGATAGTGTTAGTCCGTCGCTATCATCATTCACAACAAGCGGCTGAGTTGGGTGTGGGAGCTCGTACGGGGACATTTGCACCACAGAAATCAGCAGCTCCCGAAGTGCACCGTAAGGCGTAGACGGTATATGACACACAGGCTTCAACAACGGAGGCAGCGTACTCGTACTCGTTGATATCGGCATCCGTGGCGTCGATGAATATGTTC
The DNA here is from genome assembly GCA_003426235.1 of Xylaria polymorpha. Classification (NCBI taxonomy): domain Eukaryota; kingdom Fungi; phylum Ascomycota; class Sordariomycetes; order Xylariales; family Xylariaceae; genus Xylaria; species Xylaria polymorpha. The sequence goes on from NQIM01000065.1 coordinate 113,783, forward strand.
ACAGTGGAAGGACCGTCTCTTGCCTCTAGTGCGCTCCTGCTGACGGTAAAATCGGGGACATCTGAGGCAAAGGTGTAGTTGGACAAGCCGCCCAGGTTAGCAGCATGTCCGGCGACAAGATCGAAAGACATTATGATGAGTTTTTAGGATATGATGGCGACTGAGATGAAGAGAGCAGCGGATAGGCCTGTGATACACTTCAAGTTCCTTCCAGTCACTAGTGGCCAGGCCCCAGCACGGGCGATGGGCCATCTTCTTATACCCCGAGATTCTTTCGACTAGGAAGTTGAGCCGTCTTACCAAAACATTTTCATCAAACTTCTCCCGCTTCGCCAAGAATCGAATTCGCCTTGCGCAGCCGAGCTGACATGAATTAAGCTAATATTAGTCTAGTATGGCTTTCTCTCCTGCCAACATCACAGCTCTGGGCGAATGAGATGTTCAAGTCGGATACAAGGTCTCCGGGGTCCTTACTTGGCGAAGGACCAGGAAATTGTTCTAGCCAAACCCCCTTACTTGAGGCGGCGGTCAACAAAAAACCACAAATCCTTCTACTACGTACATAGTGTACTGTAGACAAAGGGTCCACTGATTTTCGCCCTTCAAAAAGTATCATCTTTTANAGTACTTAAAAGCATAACTCGGGATATTACATTACGGGGCTTCGACTCTAGTCAGGTGGGTGTTCAGTGCCAGGTTCGAGACACTTTCTTATTTTTTCATGAGGGGTATTACCTATGTAATGGCATAATACGACGTTATCTTCTCTTTTCTTCCCTGTTTAACTTACGGCAGACTATCTCGCCTCCTGCGATATAAGTGTGTTGCAAGCCCTAGGCCTAACGTATTTTCAGGAAATACACAGTGACATATCACATTGCCGAACTGCGCCCCCTCCCTTTACAGACTTCACATCCTGTAGTCTCACAGAAAAAGTCGGGCAACACAATAAATTAAGAAGAATAAGGCTTATATGTCTTAATGGTTTTTTTATCAAATATGTATGTATTTGTCAAGAGCTTAGATGGATATTTGAGTGCAATAATTTTCTAAGGCGCCAAGGGAGCTGCGGAAGACATAACCCCCTTTCCACCAGGTGAGAGATCTACAAATTATATGTCTAAATAACACTCTTTCTAATTGCAAACTTTCGGTCCTGGATTTGCTTTGGTATAGGCCATCTCGACGTACTATATTATGCTAAGTGAAATACGGGTGAGCTGAAAGCTGAAGCTTCGTACAGGCTCTCATAGAGTCTCGCACTGGTGATATATATTTGATATGTAGGTCTGAAGCTCAGGCACGTGTGACACTGCAAAAAAATAGTGGTTCATACAGGTTGTGAGCTTGTGAAGTAACTGACTTGCAAAGGAGCGTAAAAGGAACGTAGTTGGCGTGAGACGAAATAGACTGGTAGCAAATATTTAAAGAGAGGTTACAGTGGAGAATTCCAAATTCATTTTCATGAATCTAGGAAATTGAATCATTCCGAGTCATCAGCGTCTTCTTTTTCTTCCTTTTCCTTTTCCTTTTTCTTGTCTTTTGACTTCTTCTCGGATTTCACCTTATCATCCTTCACCTTCTTGCCCTTCTTCGCTGCGCTCTTTGAGCTGGATCCTTTCTTTGACTTAGACTTTGACCTTTTCTTCTTGTCTTTCTCATGGTCGGAGTCCGTGTCGGTAGAGTGATCTTGGTTTCTCGACTGGTCGGAGTCCGACTCGCTGCTGCTGCCGCCTTCGTCTGAGCTCTGGTCTGAGGAATCCTCGGTTTCGGTAAATAGTAAATTCGGCTTCGGTGAGAACTCTACCGCTCTGATGAAGTCTCGCTTGGCTACCCTTTCTTCATCGTAACCGTGAGTTGCCTTCAGGTACTCGTTGAACTGAATCGCGGCATTAGCGACTGATTTAAAGTGCTTCAACTTCACCACTATATTTGCTTGTTTATCCTCATTCTTCGATTTGGTCTTTTTCCCTCTAGCATGGAACTCGGATAGCGCTAAAGCCGTTTGGAACGCGTTGCGAATCTGGCGACCGTTCCATCTAAGAGTCTTATAGTGTTTCTTGGCCCATTTTAGTATTTCGTCTTCCGTGTCAGTGTACTCAAATGGGAGTAACTTGTGTTTCTTGCGCTCCATATTTATGTCAACGATTCGGGCGAAGTTGTGGCTGAAGATCTTGCTTGTCTGGTCTTTCGTCAACTGCGGATAATACAAGATTAGATGGAGACGGGACCGGAATGCGTCGTCAATAGCCCCAACTCGGTTCGTCGTCAAGAATAGAATTCCAGAGTAATACTCTAGGATGCGTAGGAACACTAGGCGTGGATATCAGACCAGGATTATCGTGAAAAAGCCAATGTCCTGTTCTCGCTTACCTGACACGAGACCATTCCTCTGCATATCTTTTTGCTACTCTGCGTAAGCATGGAGAATCTATACTGTCATAGGGGGTAACGTACGTCTCGTTTTGCGAGGAATACGTCGGCTTCGTCAAGCAAGAGGACACAACCCCATCTATGTGCCAGCTTGAAGTGAGTCTCCATGTTCCACTCAACGTCTTGGGCATTATACCCAATATCACCTATTTCCAGATAAGTTAGTTGAATCAGTTAAGATAATAGGAAATGAGTGTGCGCAGCAATTGCGTACGACACTTACCACAAGTAATTGGATAAAGAGGCTTTTTCGTGTGTGCAGCGACACATTCTAAATACAAGTTACTACAGTTCAGATAAAGAATGTCCATAGAGCATATGTACCTGCAGTGGAAGTCTTGCCGACGCCGGGAACACCGTGCAAGAGGATGATGCATCCCTTGCCTTACCGAAACTCAGCAATTGGTCGCATAATGGCTATGATAAGGATTGCTACTTACCTTTACCCCTTACCACATCCATTCCCTTTGTTACTTTGTCGCTTGTGTGCGTCTCAACCATTGCTTGAACCATTTCTTGATGACCTTTAGGCACTATAGCTCGCTGGAGTTAGTAATTACTCTTTTAGGGAAAATCGGCACAGGTTTTGGGAGTTCTACATGCTCCCGAGACACGTCCATTTCTCTAATAGGAGATTTGTGACTCCGCAAGCGGCCAAAATAGGAAGGAAATGACTCCAGGAGTTACTCACGGAAAAGATTCTTCCATTCGCTGTCCTGCTCGACGTCTTTAACTAAATTGATGTCTAGTAAAACTATTCATAGAATAATTGCTTTAGTAATCGAGGTATTTACGGGGCGGTATCTGCCTGGGCGATCCCGATAACTCTCGAAAAGGAAGCCTACTTACCCCATTTGCGGTTTCGCAGCGCGAAGCCCGGCACTGTGCCGGGCAGAAGCCTCACTAGGTCGTTACTCTCCATACGGTCTCGAAATCGTCTTCTTTCTGCACTTCCGCGTTGTTTCGAGATATTATACTCTTCCAGGACGAGTCTAGTTTCGGTTGCAATGGCGGCTTGCTCGTTGACCACCATGCCGGTATAGGCGTTCTCAACGCATGATCTATCATAGCACCAGGGGTTAGAGCACGAAGGCTTGCTCACAACGTCGTACACTCCATAGAATGGGCGGCCACGACAAATTTCCTCGTGTGTGTTAAATTTTGGGGCGTCAATGGGCCTCTTCTCAAAATCGTGGTCAGCCTCGAAGGCAAGTTTGATATCCACGATGACTGGGCTATTGATCTCTCCTCTGTTTGAGCCAGCGTTCAACCCTTCGTACTGCTTATGAGAAACCCTTGTCAGCTGGAGGAATGTTTTTCCTCGATTTGATAACGTATGATTCGTGGCGTATTGGATGGGGTACGCTTGGAGACTTCGTATGTCTAGCTCTCCATCGTAAGGCTTGAAATTGAAAAGCTCTCGAACCATCCCGTATGAAAGGCCGTCGAAGTCAATGTAGAAACAGTATACGTCAAGCTCGGAGTAACTACTTCTTATCCTTGTAGAAATCGGAACCAATGGTGTGACTACCGATGTGATTGGCAAATTATCTCCTGTCGGATCGATGGAAACATCAAGAATCTTTGCTTCACCTGGTGAGGACAAGAAACTATAGAGAAGTGAACCTCCCACAGATAAAGTTACACGATAAGCTTGTGGCGTGTACCTTCGTACTGGCTTAGGTGCATTTATGTCAACGGTATTGGCAAGCCCGTCCCGTGCGACTTCACGAAGGGGACAGTAAATTGTATCCCTCGAGTCGAACAGCATCCAGAGGTCCTCGAAGGCCACGCTCTCTTGCTTGGCTTCCCTAAGCCGATTGAAAAGTTTTATCTTTTCGCCAAGGTACTTCTCGACAAATGCTACAAAAATTTGGAAGTGAGGTAGAGCAGCAGGTTTGTTGAAGACTTCGACACTATCTTCTTGATCAGACGACAAAGGTAGTTGGCTGCCCTCTTTGGGGTTCGCTTCTGCCTCTGGGGTGATTGGCTGAGACTGCTGCGCACTTTCTGTCACGCCTCTGCGTTATTGTCAGTTATCAGCCGGCAATATGCAATATATGTAAGTAGTAAACTGACCCGAAATCATTTTCGAGCTTCAGAAGCTGTTTTTGATACGGCTAATGTTCCTAATCACTGCCTTGAAGGGCTTCTCGAAGCGAATTAAGTGGCTAGTACCACCTAGACTGATATCGAGTGTCTCTGCAAAGAACACGACAATGGGCTCAGATTGAACGCCAAATGTGAGGATGTCAACGTCATTTGCGTGTGGCGGCTCGGATGCCAGGATTTCACTTGGATGATTCGTGTCCTCGTTTACCCATGAGTACAGAACTCGGATGAGGTATTTAGGGTCTCGATCGCACATATACGTGCCTCTCTGAGTTCCTTCGTGGACTCCAAGGTAATCTCCGTCTTTTGTACTGTGGTGAACAGAATTGAAAAACCGGACACCCAAGACAAGTAGTTCATCACCATCGTCTATAGAGTTCGAGCTTGTGTCCACGTCCTGTTTCTTTAGAGCCAGGTTGGAGTTGGTATTGGCCTCCAGCTTATCCACCCGCTTCGCCAGGACTCTTATGTGCTCCATCAGTCCTTGGACGAGATTTGACCCTTGATTTTTCGAGCCTCCTCTGCGTGCGTGTCGCTTCTCTGCGCTCATTTGGTAAGCTGAAAAGAGGGTTTTTGGGTTGTATTTCCTTGCCATCATCCTGACAGCCTTGTTATGCAAGTCATCACCAGACTCGCCAGACCCATCAGACTCATCAGGCTCATCAGATCCATTAGAGTTGTCAAGGTCATCGCACTCGGAATCAGCACCAACTGTCTCAGGCCTCCTTATTGATGTCTTGTTACTTAGTTTGTCCTCGTCGGACTGAATTGGCCTATCGAGATTGCTCGGATCTTTCAAGGTATCCTGTATATCCATTTTCGTCATTGCTTCATTTGCCTTGGTATTTATTAGAGGCAGGTCTACCTCGGTGAAGATGTTATTATCAGTTGCCTTAGGCTTATGGTCGGAACCCCCCTTGGAATTAGATGAATTGAAGTTAGCGTGCTCATCAGGCATGGTTTGCGATCCTATCGAGTGTCATTGCCGAGGCATTTAAAAGGGGTTTTCATGATTTCAAGCCATACCACTATCGGTCTTCATGTCCATCTTAAAAAGTTCTGTTAGCAAGTTAGTATAGTAAGTTCTTCCAGATGAACCCGAAGACTCGTTAAATTGACAGAAACTGGACAAGTAGAGAATTTTACCCAGGAACTATCCACCCTTGAAAATAGTGATTATGGTGGAGCCCTAGCTAGATCTATGATAATTATGGACGAAAGATCGAAACACTCACGGGAGATGAGAGTTCGACATAGTCATCGAGAGACACTATTTTGACGATTACGCAAATTTTTGAGTAGAATAAGCTTGAGGTACTTGAGAGCCAGGATTTCTGGGTCAGAGCAGTAAAAAGTTGAGGTCAGCCAGCTCGATAGCTGGCTTTGGGCAGAAATTAGGACCCATGCAAGGTCGTCACGCTGAAGCAGGCTGTGACTTTAAGTCTCCGCCAAATCCCCAATCCCACTACAATTATTTGGGGGTTACTACAAGGGTTACATTATGAGTTTCTACAGTGGTCATCCTACAGCTACTTCTTTTGACCGGTGAATTAGGCTGGGGCTTCAGCCATACCTGCAACATTATTTTAAATAATTTTAAATTGAGCTAGATTCGCTGCAATTCGCTGGCCAGTGGACCACAACTTCAGATTATTGTTTCTGTGACAAGGGCTTGTGTTCAAGGGCTTGGAAAAATAATTCACTTTGGGTCTAAAGGGTCCTTGGCTTCCTAATCTATCCTTCGATGTAACCTATTTATAGATAGCCCTGGAGGTTCCGGTACGGACCTACCCCTCTTCGGCTGCCTCCGATCAACGAATACATGCAGAGAGGGGTATGTTCAACACAGGTTGAATTTCGGTTAAGCTTCTGCGAAGCTCTAGGCTACAGCACACATCTAGTGCCATGTAGAACATAGCAAAAATCAGCGAGGCAAACTATGTATCATTTTTCAAATGGAATGATTCATCAAAGATGTATTTAGCACCACGTAGTTGTAAAGATGGTGTCGTATTCGCGTTCATGGCGATAGAGCTGAATGCGGTAGCTTTTTTATTTCGCCAGTAAGCCGAGATATCAGACATAGGGTAGGAGAACTGATTCCTGATCCTGATTGGAGCCCGCTTTGGATAGGCGAATAACGCCAACCAACTTCATTGCTTCTCCCGAAAACACAGGACTGAAGTTGGCTCCAGCAGCTTTACATGGCGTCCAGTCCGTCAAGCCAGAAGTAGAATCCGGATAGAAGTATTATTCAATGCGTGGTGTCAGATAGATGACGCCGAGTCTACTCCATAGATTAGTCAGGATTCCTTAAAGTGTGAGTGCCGGTGGTAGTCATGTTGTCAGATTAGNANGGTGGAAATGATGGCCCCATTGAGTAGATTTTCCACCCACACCTATTTAATATAGCGCGTATAAACGTAAAAATATAACTTTATATATAATTAATTTAATTAATTATTAATTAATTAAAATTTAGTTTAATATTTATAAATATATTAACTACGTTATATTATTTTAGTTTAAAATTAAACTTAGCTATAATAGCTATAAAAGTTTTAAAAAATTTTTTTATAAAATTAATATATATATATTTTAATTAATATTATAAAGTTATTAATTTTTATAAACTATTAATTTAACTTTATATTTAATATAATAACTATATTTATTAAATTTATAAATATATATTTATATATAACTAAATATTAGTTTTTTTTAAATAATATTTATATTAATTTTAATTTAAAACTATTATTTTTTATAGCTTTAAAATAATTTTTTTTACTTTTTTAAAGTTTATACTTATAAAATATTTTTAAATTTTAATTAAATTTAANATATTTATTTTTTAAAAAGGTTTATTTATATAAACTTTCTTAAAAAATATATTAACATTAAAAAATTAACATGAAGGATTTATTGAATATATTCTTTATTTATACTTATTTTAACCAGCATAGCATACATACTAAAATATAACTAAACATAACAATAAATCCATTAATACACAATTAATTAGAATCGCGTAATTCTGACAGATGCTCTTTGCAACGCCCCCGAAGGGCCGCCACAAAAACAGTAACGATCGAGTATCGCCAAGTCGCAAATTGTAACGGCACCGGAGCAATTCAGCTCTTGACACCACGATTGTTCCGTCGCGAGTAGGTGATGTCGTGAGGTCTAGAAACGATTGAGGAGTCTCCGTCCAGGCTGCCACAGTGGTATCCGGTACAGCAGCCGAACAGAAATATGGACGCTCTTCCATCGTCTCTCGAGGTAGTGCGTTGGTCGCCGAGGAAAAATATGCCTAGCCATAACAACGACACGTGCGGTCGTCGATGTGCAAAAACCCTGGCTAGTTGGCGTATGTCTTCTATCTTAAGAATAGGTCTGAGTACGCAGAGTATCGAACTTAGCCAGGGACTGACCAAGTTGCAGTCTATCTCTAGTTGCCAGAATATACTCCAAATCATGGAACCAAACAGTGTCGGCTGCATGCTCAGGGTCAACTGGAGAGTCTTGCTATATGCAGATCCTGTAAAGGATCTCGCCGTTACACACGACTGAGCTGTTGTTCTTGCGGAGAAGTGGATACGCGATCATGTAAAGGGAAGTGAACCAGTGCACTCTCAGTAGCGATCACCTAAAGTGTATTCTGATGATCTAAGGTCTAAGTTCTAAGTCTGCAAAAGGTGTTGAGAACTTGCCTATTTATATACAGGATCATGTGGGGCGGTTTACCCGCTCTACATGATCCACTATTCCGTGACAGTTGTCCTCTGGTGATCTCTAGCCAATATGGCTCCAAGGCGTGGCGCAATCTGACTGTTAATAAGATGACTACCAATCTACGGAGCTTTGCACCCGACGTCGTGCCCGTTCCCGCCGCCGTGGTGGCCGTAGTGAAGTGGGCGGTCTTGGCAACAATTTCTGTACGTGCTGTACAGAGTCGCAAGACATGACGTCCTCGATTTCCCGGACACCAAGGGAGAGGAGTAACAAAAGGACTGTCAAATTTTATGAAGCGACAGTAACGTATAAATCAATCTCTGTCACGGAGGCTTACAGGGGTCTAGAAGGCTCAAAAAGATCTGTGTATATCTAAAGGAAAAGACCCTTCCGTACGCCCGGGCAGATTCTAACCCCTATATATAGGTCTGTGCGAGCACGTGATCCAACCGCCAGAGATCTGCCCATATGGCATGATCCACTATACCACGACAATCTCAATATTCTGGTGGCAGTATTGTGACGCTTCACGGACCACATCTTGATCCTAATGCCAGGTACGCAGCCAGCCGACAGACAAAGGCAGAAGAGAGGGGACAGGACAAACGGAGAATTTGATTGAGCGAGGTACCTAAGGTTAGACAGTTATACAAACCAATCCCTCGCCCCTTCCTTCTTTTCCTGGCTTTGTTTCTGAACTGTTAAGGGCTCTGCCCGCGAAGTTGGTGTCCTCTCTCCGCCCTACTGCTTCACATTCCCCTCGGACGATGTGCCGCTCGCCTATGCTACTGGAGCGACATATCAGTTGGAAGTGCAATATGGCGCTTGCCGTCTAAAGCTCCGGGGTTGGCGGTAAGACCATCTCAGCCTGTGCTGACTCCCGGGTCATCGCGGAGGATGCGGCGACATCGGTCTGTCTCTGGACTTTTCAGGGTGGAGATACCGTATGTATCCACCTACTACTATAGTTAGACTTCACACGTCTAACGGCGTCGTTTTTTCAATGTGATAAATCACTTCAAACTAGGCTCGACCTCCCAGTAGGATGGAGTCTACATCTTATGCTTTACCGGTGATAGCGACGCATACATTCTTAATGGTCTTTTCGGGCAAAGTCAACGTTGCCCTTTCCAGAAGGATCAAACGGTAGACCTTCCCTTTTGGTGCATTCGCGATCCATGCCCCCACCCCTTATGTTTGAGCTTATGTTTCCCAGCGACCTTCCTTTCTATCACTTGCTCCTGTCTAAACTGTCGCAATTTTCTAACGGAGACGGCTTAATCCCACCTTCATGTCCAGACAGCATGTAACGTTCTCTTAAGCACCGTGGTATCGCCGGCGCCGCTTCCTTTCGAGTTTCACCGCAAGGCTCTCAGGCCTGTGCCCCTTAGCACTAGTAGAGATTCCTACGGAGCCAGAGCTGAATATGGGAGCTCCAGAACCTGATAGAGTTACCTTAAGCTTACCGCATTTTGAGCTTCAGAATAGGGAATTCTTAATTTTGATAAGCTGCCTTGACTGTTTTGCTATGGAATTGCCAATCCGGAAAAGGTAAACGGACGACCTCGCCATCAGCGGGACGGACTTGGTAACCTGTTGGTAAGACAAAATGGTTGAGTCTAGACAAGCCACTGAGGCCCATCGATGAATATATAAAGAGGAGTGCTGATCCCTCCCCAAAACATCATTTTCATCTCTGTATCACTATCACAGACCATCTCGTCGCTCAAACACTCATTTCTTATCAGACTATCACTCCTTAACAGACTATCATTCCTTAACAGACTATCATTCCTTAGTAGTCTCTTATTTCTAAACAGACTTACATTCCTTAAAAACATCACGTCTCAAACCATCACTATGCAGAAATCTATTATATTCTTCCTCGGCGCCCTCGCCTCGACCGTTGCTGCTGCCCCCCAGTACACTGCCAGCAGCCTCCTTTTTGCCAGGGAAGGAGAATGCTCCAGCGCGGCTCAATGTCCCGCTGGATACTGCTGCTCTCAGTATGGCTACTGCGGTACCGGCACTGAATACTGTGGCAGTGGTGGCAGTGGTGGTGGTGGCAGCGGTGGTGGTGGCAGCGGCGGCGGGAGCGGAAGCTACCCGGGTCTCGACGATGTTCAGAGTCGTAATGCCGCTGCCGCCATAGGTGAGGTCCGCGCTGAGGGTCTCAACCGACAGGCTTGTCTTGCCGTCATCAGCACTGCCCTTCAGGAGTCCACTTTGCACATCTATGCCAACAACGTTGTTCCCGAGTCTCTGAACTACCCCCATGATCTCGTAGGCGGAGACCAAGATAGCGTTGGTAAGTTTTATCCTATGCATCGACCCGTCGTCCGTATAAGGACGAAGAGAGAGCATGCTTTTACTAATATGTTTTTTGCAACAGGTATGTTCCAGCAGCGACCTCAGTGGTACCCAGATATTGCGAAAGACATGTCTGCTGCTGGCAGCACCAGCCAGTTCCTGGCGGCTATGGTTACAATCCCCGGATGGCAAACCATGGAAATTTCGGCCCTCGACCAAGCTGTGCAGAAGGCTGAGGCTGGAAATCTTTATGCTCAACGCATTCCCCTTGCTACCCAGGTCTGCGATGCTGCTGGGGGCTGGTAAGCTTTTCCCGCACCTTACCGATTGGTGCAGCACGCTTGTATAGCAATTTGTGCTTTCTACATGATTTTTGTGATCCTGTTTTTTTCTTGTCTATCTATTTGTTAGGGACGGGGGCGCTACTTGGGGGAAAAGTTGCCATGACGGCGAGGTCATGGCAAAGTTCCAGCGATTTATATTCTCAGGACCTAAAGCGCCACTCTGCAGCGAAGTACCAGTGCGGGGACTAGACAGGGGTAGTTTTACATATATATAGGCCCAGGAATCTATCAAAAGAGTAGGTATATGAGGGTTGCATTCAACTGATCTACTTGATGAAGTGAGGCGGGAAGGTTCCCTTATATACATGACGACCTTCATTGTTCCTTGCGTAGCTCCTGAGATCCGTACAGTACATGAAGTGACTACTTGACCACCTACACTTTCAGCAAAATCAATACAATTGAGCCCTAACCCATACATCTGCTATATCTACAACCCCTTAACTGCTACCTAAGTGCTATCTCTCACTGTGGGACGAAATTCCCTGGCATATATAAATTGGGGGTACCAGCCATAGCTAGAGATCGCTAGGAATGAATGGAATTGAGACCTAAACCCCATACTGCCTTTGAACACGCTTCTTGCCAGGCTTCCTCTCACTCTGTGGTCAAAACCCCTGACAATACCCTCAGCGTAAGAGAGATCATCCGGGGAGGCGGTGTAGGGTTCGAATTGCTTAAAGGCTGCACGACGGTCAATGAAGCTGAACTTAAAGCGAGTTCTTAGAGGAGCCTTATGTCAGAATTAAGCGATTCCAATTGGTTGTGTATTGATTGAGTTAATTATATATAAAGTTACATTTTTGCGTTCGTACGCGCTATATTAAATAGGTATGGGTAAAGAATCTACTCGATGGGGCCATTATTTCTACCTTTTAAATCTAACACACCCCCTTTAAAAAAAGCTTATATAAAATAAAGCTTCCTATAAAAATAAAAATCGGATTTAAATAATTTAAATTAATTTAATTAAATTAAGCTTTTTTAATTAATTTAATTTAAATTAGGCTATTTATTTTTAAACTATGTTTT
>NQIM01000650.1:0-17243 GCA_003426235.1 Xylaria polymorpha
CCTGTTCATAACTAGGTCTCTGCGTTGTGTAGTATTGAGGGGAGATCTTGCCACTTGGCAGCAGAATAACATACTAACAGCCAAGAGTATAAACGTGTAACAAATTACTTTCAATAATGCTAGGTAGTATAGCTAGTGCCTCATCTTCGTTTTACTGATGGTTTTGTTACACTGTCCAAGAACTTAATAGACGCCTAGGTACTTAACCTAACAGCCAAGCCCAGTCGGTCGCTTCTTCTACATCAAACCTGACATACCATATACCCCAGACGTACCCCGAAGAAGAGAAGGTAGAATACAAGCTTCGGCACCCACTTAAGAGGACAACCTCGAAAACATATGCAGTACCATCTTTGTCCTCATCTTTCTCCGGTAACTTGGTGGTCTTGACGCGGGTGCAGAACAATTCCGAACCCTGAACGTGATCAGATTGCACTAGACCGTTTGATGTAAGTATCTTAGCGCTTATCAGTATAATGCTGAGTCCGTTGGCGACGGTATTGAATTTCTTGCTCTGCTTCCCATTGCCGAGATTTGGAAGGTTCAAAAAGAGAATGTCGTTATTCTTTGCTTGATAGGCGGAACCTGTATCATTCAGGATATTGCCGATTGATATGTGGCCGCCGTAATTATGATGGGCCGTACCGGCGAACACCCGGGCACACTCGGGTATCATAGAAAAAGGAATACCGGCAAAGTTCAAGTAGCAGTTAACGGGGACGTTATTCAGTATCGTATCCACACAGGCTTGTCCGAAAGCAAGGACACAGCTTGTGCCGTTCTTCGTGACGTCCTCGGTAAAGGCATTGATCACACGAACTGGAAGGTCATACGAACTATCGAGATGTGTTCAGCAGAATTGGCTCATTAAAGAGAAGCAGTAGTCTGGCACGGTGCCCGAACAGTTCCATATATACGGACACGGTAAGCTTCCGTTCCGACCATTATCTCTAGCTCCAATTTGCAACGCCGTGGCATCCCGGTACTAAGCCGAAAAGGAACAACGGAAGCTCGACGGCGACTCCCGTTACGGAATGCCAGATTTAGCATCTAGGATAGACATCCTAGTCCTTCTAAACAAGGAGCTTGGTACCTGCTCGATACGTTAAAATCGGGGTCTCGGGGATTTTAACCATGTATCTATGGATGACTGGCAGAATTCTAATCGACGGGTACCTTTCTTGGCGATGTCAGAGCGTCGGCGCTGCATCCCGCACCCACCGTTAAGACATAACCGCCTCAATTTCATTATTGAGAAACCACTTAAATTTTTCCACAAAACAGGCTGCGTCCTCGCCCTTTTATAGCTGAATGTGGTGATATCAGTGATGATCTTCACCCTAACATCCTTCTACTTCGCTAAATGAGAGGTCGTGGCGTAATCGCTATCTGACAAACCCATAGTTAGTACATATAGGCGAAAGCATTCCCCGTCGAGCAACTCTCCTATGACTACCTAGGTAGTTCATTCAAGCCGAAGAGAAAATTGGTCGCGGCTTGATTTCGGCGGTCCTAACAATGTCGAAGTCCGCCGGCGTTCTTACTCTTGCGCATGCCTTCGGGCTGCTACAGGGTGTAGCACTTGGAGCAATCGAATGTACTGGCACCTTCGAGCCAATATCGGCTTCCGACTACGTCGCCGCCATTAACCCGGGGTGGAATCTCGGAAATACTCTTGATGCTACGCCCAATGAAGGGTCATGGAATAACCCTCCGGTGGAAGCTGTGACACTCAAAGATATCAAAGCTGCAGGCTTCAACAGCGTGCGAATACCCGGTATGACGAGCACCATTTAAGAAAAAACACTTTACAGGTCCTGACTATATACGTAGTCACGTATGCCGATCATTTCACCGGTACCTCGCCTGGGTGGGCGATAAATGCAGACTGGCTTCAACGAGTGTCAGATGTGGTCGACATGGCTCTCGACGCAGGGCTATATGTCTTAACAAATGTACATCATGGTAGGTCAAAACGAAACGTCCGTACTAAACACCATTGAATACTTATGGTAAGTAGACTCGTGGCAGTGGGCAGACGTATCGGCCGCTGGCGCCAACCTAACCCAAATCGAAGAAAGGATGTATCAGACTTGGCTTCAAATCGGCGAGAAGTTGGGCTGCAAGTCATCAAGTGTTGCGTTCGAGCCAATCAACGAGCCGCCGGTTAATACCCAAGAACAAGCAGCAGAGCTGAACAAGCTCAACGGCCTATTCCTTAAAGCTTTGAAAGATTCGGGTGGTTTTAACACTAAACGAGTTGTCACTCTGGTCGGCCCAAGCATGGATAGTATAAAAACTTCACAGTGGTTCGAGGCGCCTACAGGCTATGATAACCCCTGGGCCTTGCAATATCACTACTACTCACCATACGACTTCATTTTCAGTGCATGGCAAGTATATTATGCTATGAGTATTGGAAAACCGTCGCTAACCGTCGTGGCAGGGGCAAAACCACGCTATCTGAACAGGATATTGCGACAGTCGAGAGCGACCTTGAGAATATCCGTGCTAACTTTACCGATGTGCCGCTCGTTCTCGGAGAGTTTGACGCAAGTCCTCTCAGCACGGAACCAGCGGCTAGGAGGAAATACATGGATACTGTAGTTCGAAAAGCCAAGGAACTCAACACGGCAGTCATAGTCTGGGACAATGGTCTAGATCACTTTGACCGCACCACTAAGAAGTGGAAAGACCCTCAATCTCTTGAGATCCTACTTAATGCAGCTCAAGGTATCAGCAACAGTCTTGCGGGCTACACTACTGATGCATCAGCTACTGAGCAGTCGAGTTCCGCATTTGTGTTTCACAAGGTCGGTGACGACGTTACTGACCAGAAGATCTCAATTTCTCTAAATGGGAACACCCTGAAGTCGATTGCCACCGAGGAGGGTACAGCATTGGACCCATCAACCGATTATACTTCCTCGGGAGGAGATATTACGTTTACATCATCGTTCTTGTCCACTTACTTCACATCATCGGGAACCCCAGGAAGCAAAGTGAACCTTACCCTTACCTTCTCGGCCGGTGCCACTGCTGCCGTTAATGTTGTGCAATGGGACGTACCGAAGCTCGGATCAACATCATCCAAGGCCGTCGCTGGCGCTGACTTCCGCATTCCCGTTACCTGGGCCGGTGTGAACCAGCTTGCAGCCGTCAAGATGCTGCGCGAGGACGGTGTGTACCTGTTCGACGACTGGACCCAGTATCTTGGCCCTCTCCAAGCGGCTTACGGCACATATTCTGGACAATGGAACTGGGATGGAGGAGATTTAATTCTAACTGCGACGACCGTCAACGCCGTTATTGCAGCCGGCGTTGCAACGACATTCACATTCGACTTCTTCCCGAGGGTTCCAGGTAACTCTGTGAATTATACATTAACCGTTTAATACCGTGCTACGATGTTATAAGATATACGCGCTAGTATAGCCCGATTATCTATATAAACGGCTAGCATGTATGAGCGGAGAAATATATCAAATTTAGATCTTACACTCAATACCTTGTCCGACGAAGCTCACTCCACGGCGGCGATTTGTGGCCAAGTAGCAGAAATTATAGTATCTCTCTGAAGCACTGCACTTTGTAGGTCATCACAAGAAAAACCTGTTTCTGAAGAATTAGATGCCAAACCTGCTTCGAGTTCAAATCTCCCGAATATTAATTAGATTGTTTAAATCGCATACTTTACCCCTGATTTCCCCAAGCTTATAATCTTCAGCTCGGTAAATTCGAGAACACCTGCCATCCCACCAAACCGACCATACCCCGAACTTCCACCGACGCCTCCATTCGGCGCTCCTGATGCGATGTAAACGGACGGATTATTTACATGACAGCTACCCGCTCGTACTTGACGTGCGATATCAAGAGCCCGCATTACATCCTTCGAGAAAACCGATGCGCTTAGGCTATAGTCGCTATCATTTGCAAGCGCAATCGCCTCATCGTCTGTAGTGAACGTAGTGAGACACACGAGAGGTCCGAAGCTCTCGCGCTGGAAGATCTCCATGGTAGGTGTCACGCCGTCGACGACATGCGGCGCCATGATAGTCAAGTTGGGCCCAGAGGCTGATACGTCGCCACACAACAATTTCGCGCCCGACGACACGGCGTCGTTCAACAGCTTCTGGACGCGTTTCGTCGATGCTGGTGTAAACAAGCCGGAGATCGAAACATGCGGGTCTTCCTCGTGGTTTCCGACCTTGATGTTCTGAATCCTGGCTACTAGGGCTTTCTTGAACGGCTCTGCGATTGATTCGTGGAGTAGCACTCGCTCTGTCGACATGCACACCTGGCCCGCGTTTGAGAGTGACCCGAAAACCACTGCCTCAACGGCGTCGTCTAGATTCGCATCCTCAAGAATGATGACGGGCGCCTTGCCTCCTAGCTCGAGCACACACCGTTTAAGACAAGTCGCTGCGTGGCCTGCAATGATACGTCCTACGCGATCGCTTCCTGTGAAATTGACATGCCGAATAAGTTTGTGTTTCACGGCGAACTCGGTTACGACAGGCGTGCATTCTGCCGAGACGGGAAGGAAGTGCAGACAGTCCTTTGGCAGACCAGCCTCAATCATAGCGCGAACGACGAGATGCTGGTTCTTGGGAGAGTACTCGGATGGTTTCAGGATAACAGTGTTTCCGCATATCAATGGCGTCGCGATGGCGCGAACCGTTAGGCTTGCCTGCTCAGAGATTTATTAGTGTGGCTAGATTTATAACACGGTATAGAGTATAAACTGACCGGAGCGTTCCATGGGCTGATCGCTAACACAACACCAAGTGGCTGTCGTTCTACTAGCACCGTATTTCCGGGCGCATCCGTTGGCATAATTTCTCCTTTAATCTGCGACACCAGGCTCGCCGCCTCGCGCAGGTTGCCCACGCCCGAGATGGCATTTACTTTCGTCCAGTGTCTCGTCCCCGAGACTTCGGCAGACATGAGCTCGGGCGCTTCGGTCTCCATGTACCTCTCTAGGATCTCCGCTGCACGCAGGAAAATGAGGCGCTTGGCCGATGGGCCGACTCGTGACCATGTCTTGAATGCAACGGAAGCGGACTGAATTGCGCGCTCATAATCGTGAGTAGTCGCAGATGCGCAGTCGTAAAGTTTCGCTCCTGTCATCGGGTTATACACAGGAAATGTCGCGTCATCCGAGCTTGGGGTATAGGCGCCACCGATGAAGAGCTGCTGTGGCTCACTTATATCGCTCTTCGGCGTTGAGTCCGCGGATGGTCCGTTACTTTCGCTGCTTTTTGTCGCCATTTTTAATTTTAATTACGTTTATCTCGGCGGGAAAGAGAATTGAGTCTAGAGAAGACTCCTGCTGCGAGATCTCTTAATATCCCTTAAAATGGGAGCGATTATATTTGAATGCACTGGTGATCTCATCGCCACAATTAACCCCGCAACAAACGGATCGCGCGGGTATAATGGACCCCCTGTACACTCTCCACGTCCCGGAAGAAGAGGCTCGAAATGACGGCAGTTCTTTCTTGATATGAGTTTGATATTCATCATACCAGTGTCAATAGTTGCCCTTTCAATCCGGCCCCCTCGAGTCAGCGAATAGATAACGCACCTAAAACTGGACCAAGACGTACCGCGCCGTAGCTACTAGCTAGCATGAAGAAATAAATATTGATAATTACACCTGCGAATTGAATGTAGAAGAAGAAGGCCAAGAGAGAGTATAACTAAGACTTGCGGTGTTCATTTCACGTTCTCATTCCCAGCTTAGAAAGTTTTGTCAAGCTCAGTGTCTACCCCCACCACGAGCATCATCTGAGATCCTTCCATGCCTTCTCTCTTCCTTGATGGAATTCCTCGCCTCGGTTTGCTCGCGCTTCTTCCTGTTAACCAAATAGGTAAGTAACTACGGATCATGAATAATATCTTGTGAAAGACCGGGAAAGTGCACGAACCGATCAAGATCGTTGACTAGATCCGGCTGTGATCCACTAGCTCCAGGCTTGCTATCCACGACATCGGCTACTCGACCCTCTCCCGGCATTCGCATCTGATCACCCTCCAACTCGCGGTGCCGCCCGACTTCTTCTTGGGTCCGACCGAATCGTTCTTCCCCGGCTGGCGCACCGTGCATACCCCATCCTAAACTTGAGGGTACGGCATCTTCGATACTTGAAGATTGATTTCCGGGTCCGCGGTTAGCAACCGAATGTCCATGGCCATGATGATGACTCGCGCGCTCCTCGGATGGAGTTGACGTTACAGGGTTGCCTTCTGCCTGGTACGCTGCGTCCTGAGGGGGCTGTGGTACACCGGAAGGCTCCATGTTTGATGCGCGATAATAGGATATAATCTTGTATCGGATTACTCGTAATTTTTTTTGATTAGAAATAGTTTCTAGATAAATCGGAGCTTGAAATGTATGTGACAAGACTGACGCTACGGATTCTATAGCCCCTGACGTAAGGGAATTGGTCCAACACGATGACGTCGACGACAGATCTAACAGCTCTTTTTCAAATCGACCAATCAGCGTCTGCGAGATCGACGGATTGGGACGAGGATTGTTGTATATTACTCAATTCGCATTGCGCCCATATCCATCTTGCAAGATTCCGTGGTTTTCTTGACCATACCTACAAACTAGGGGCGCTCTATCGAACTAATATTCTTAATCTAAGCAACTCTCGGGAGCTGACTATGATTGCTAGGAATTGCCATCGTCAAGCCATCGACACGTGCTGACGATCCAGGGTGATAATGGGTCTTAATAGTGTGGTTTAGATGAATGGGGAATGTCGCACGTACTGGTCCTTATGCTTAAAAAGAAGATTTCTAGCTGTCTGAGGGGCAACGACTAGTTATTACCTAGGTATTGAACTCCTCATTTTCTTCTAATCAAACGAGATAATAGTTTGGAATAATTAACATCATTTGCTGTAGAACTAAGTGAACATCGCAAAACCTGCATGGAAAACAGGAGATAAGGCTTTATGTCCGACATAAACCCGTGAGGCATGAAGTACGAAGTACTACGGGCGGCTTTGTAATCGATGAACTATACTGGCGTAAAATATGAACTACATTGGCGTAAAATCTCACCCGAGCTCATTGCTAAACACCGCGCTTGCACGTCTCCCGCAGGTCGGCGTACAGTTTTCGTCACAGTGCATTTTTGAATATGCACATACCTTACGGGCAACTGGGGCTGACGGTTTGACGTTAAACCGTCTTTACACTCTAAATGGCTTGGGCTCGGGAAACAATACAACTACGAATACTGGAATAATGGAATACTGCGGAATCCTCGAGATACAAGTGACCTGGTTGTTACTAAACAATCCAATTTACATAGAATGAGAGAACGCAACTGGTCTCGGCAACATGGAACGTGATAATTATATAAGAACGAACTGTTGTCGCCTTGCTTTTCATCAACCTGTCTCATATCAATAGCTGCGAATCAGATCCTATTCTCTTTTGATCAACCGTCTACAATTTACTTCCTAAAGACAACATGGCACCATCCAAACCAACTCTCAACCGCCAACTGGGCCGAGATGGCCCTAGCATCCCCGCCGCCGGGTTCGGTCTGATGGGATTCAGTGTTGGCTACGGCGCAGCCGAGTAAGTGCGGTGCTTCCAGTCTGCATAAAAAGATCTGTTTTAATAATTCATGTGTTAGACCCGATGAGGCACGCTTTAGGCTCCTCGATCGAGCTTGGGAACTCGGCTGCACAAACTGGGATACAGCCGACGCGTACGGTGATAGCGAAGACATAATTGGTAAATGGCTCAAACTTCACCCGGAGCGCCGCGCAGACATTTTTCTAGCGACGAAATTTGGCCTCAGGCTCGATGCAACCGCTGGCCACATCGTTGATTCTTCACCCGAGTATTGCCGACAGTGTGTCGAAAGTAGCTTGAAGCGTCTTGGCGTAGATCAGATCGACCTGTACTACATGCATCGGGCGAACCCAGAGGTTCCAATCGAAAAGACCATGCGCGTTATGAAAGAACTGGTCGAGTAAGTATTGAATTCGTTATTTAATGTTATTTGGTCACAGCTGCTAATGCCCTCGTAGTGAAGGAAAAGTCAAATAGTGAGTAATACCATGTTCTTGTTTTGGCAACTTTGAGAGCATCAAATTTGCTCTTTAGGACTGGAGAGTGCCTAGAAGCTACTGAAAACCTCACGAATCACCCTTCAAATGGCGGTAACTGACTCCGAGAATTGCAGTGTTGGCTTGTCGGAAGTGTCGTCCGCGACTCTCCGCCGTGCTCATGCCGTTCATCCGATTCATGCGGTACAAGTGGAGTATAACCCTTGGACACTCGATATAGAGGGCCCATCTGGCACGCATATACTAGACACTTGTAAAGAATTGGGTGTCTCAGTCTTCGCCTATTCGCCACTTGGGCGTGGGATAATGACAGGGCGTTTCCGTTCCGCCGCCGACTTTGGCCCCGACGACGCCAGATCTGTGTCTCCTCGCTTTCAGGGTGAGAATTTCCAGAAAAACCTCAAGCTGGTGGACCAGTTCGCCGAGATCGCGAAACGCAAGGGCTGCACTAGTGGTCAGCTGGTACTCGCCTGGTTGCTTGCGCAAGGAGATAACATCTTTGTCATTCCTGGCACAAAGAAGGCACCATACCTAGAGGAGAACTTTGCAGCGTCCGAGGTCGTTCTTACTGAAGAGGAGGAAAAGCTTCTCAGGAAGTTGGTGTCGGAGGCTGGTGTTAGCGGAGATCGTGGCGCGACGTTTGGCTTCTTTGTGGACACTATCCCTCTCGAGGATTAAGGATGAAAGATGTCCCAGCATATGCAAGAATCGCTCTGAAATATGAATTCGCAAAGCAAGAAGTTTGATTTATGAAGCTCTCGTAACAAATATTCATACACTCAAAACTCACAACCTTGAACTGCCCTCGCTTTGGTCAGCTAACTCTTTGCTTATCATGTCATTGCCATGTCTCTTTATACATGTCATTACGTGAATCCGTGTATTTCTATCCCTTTGAATGAGCTTTCCCTGGCAAATATGACACTTAAGCCCGTGAGGTGGATCGTGCTTGATGTCTCTTCATCCCCATCTGTATGTCGACCAGGAATTTCCACCGAGAGGCTAACTTCCACCCTTTCGAATACCAGTCGTTTGCCAACTTTGGGTAGTATTCAAGTGTGTTGTAGATTTCTACGTCGTGTGCAAAGATTACCAAAACCCGGTGATCGGCATCGAAGGCCTGGATTCGTTCGACAGTTTCTTCTGCCTTTCGAAGGTCATATGGGAAGCAGGGATTAAGGCCAAAAAATGGAGAAGTATCTGAACGTTTAGGATGAAGCTTCAGCAGAACTTGTTTCGGACACGGCCGGGGAGAAAGTCCGGGCTCATCGATCGCTCCAGGAAGTCGTACGGCCGCGCTTGGCCGGAACTCACCCCCTAAATGAACGCTGTCGGCTGCCATTAGGATATAAGACTCAGGCTCGATACTAGTTCGTGCAAGTGCATTTAAATGCCCAACTGAATGCTGAACTGTATGTCAGTCTGGAGAATAACGAGTGGATCGCCCAATACTCACACCTGGAGCACTTAACAAATAAAAACTGCCATCTCCGAAGTAGTCATAAGCACGCATACCTCCAATCTCTGATGTGAATTGATCTTCGGAAATCTGAACGACCTCGTGATTTGCAATATCCGCTTCCTTAAACTCAGCGGTGGCAACCTCCGGCCAGCCTGGCATCGACGATTCTGTGACACCTGGGCCAACTATGAGCTTGACAGAATTAGGGAACTTGCTGGGATTTCCAGTGTGACCCCAATGTAAATGACTAATTAAACATGTAAGTCTGGGCTTTCGGCTTGAGTCTAAAATCATAATAATAATAACGATTGAAGCATGATGGTACTCACCTCCATACGATGGCCTCGATGTCACTTAGCTTCTCCCCATTCTCTATTAGGATGTCGGCAGTATCTTTCCCCATCTCCATGTCGCATCCCAAATTTTTTATGGTTTGAACAGTAGCTGGGACTAGCTCTTCCCAGTCCTTGCGTATTCCCAGATCGAATAGCACTCGCCTTACTCCATCGGTACCATGATGAGAAACAAGGAAAACATAGCTACACAAATCGAAGGTATCGAGACCATCTAATAGAGGTGAGAAGAAATTCTTGTAGGGGACGTTATACACCCAAGAGCCAGTGTCTATGATAGATACAGACACTGTTGCCCGCGACGGCGGTATATCGATAGTCGTCATTGCGATTTACTTCGAGAGCGTCCTTTTCAAAGCAATAAGATCAATGCTAGAGTTGATGAAGGATGAAGACAAGAGAGCAAAACCAGTTGTGCTGGAGCTCGATATATGCCACATTTAGAGGTGAATATTGCTCGGCTGGACAGACAGAAAGGGGGGAGCGGAGAGTGGTAGCAAACTCTATAGACCTGGTATTCATTCTATATGTATATGTGTGTGAGGTCAGAGAACATATTTATGTACACGGCATGCTGTGATGTTCCTTGTCTCGTAAATGTCGTGGCCCCTCGACCTCGTCTATCTTGAACCATGACTGTCCATTCATTTTCTCTTTCACTGTTTGCCTGCTGCCTGCGTGGTACGGAGTGACGCATCATGTTGCACACGAAAAGTTTGGTATGAGGGGTAGAAGACCTGGTACACATACGGTAAGGTAACGGCGCATGTGTGCACTGCATTGAGGCCTAAACATTTTGGTCAATATTTAAGTATATCGGTTGGTTTCCTTGGACCATTGACACTGATGAGTTTTAGTACCGACATATTTAGTATCCTTCCCGTTTTGGAAAAAAAATAGGGTTGTTACGGACGCGGATCCAAGGTTAATTCTCTGGCTACTTGCCTTAGAGCAAATACTGAGCGAACCGGAATAGATATCTCGTTAACAACTCCCAGTCATCCTCATGACGGTGGTTGGAAGACTATATGTTTAAGGATATAATAATATTGTCTCATAATGCGCGTCACCCATCGTAGCAGTGCGGCTAACATGTAATGGTCTCCTGATGAAATCGACTTACAAGATACACTTGAGAAGTATTTTACACCTCCTGATCTAGCCTTATTGCTACGGCCCAGTCTCCAGCAACTTGGATTGTGTTCGAATAGAATTAATTAATAGAGGAATGAAGATACACGTAGGGAACTACATGTGAGGAAATTGCCACCGCTGGAATTGAAGGGGCTTGAACTATTTCGTAGACTTGTGGAGATGGGTGCTTAGGTAATTGAGAGGATTATATTATTATATAGCGGCTCAATGCAACGACTTGGCTATACCAGACGGAATTTTAGCGCCGTGTGGTGACAATGGTTTGTATGTTTGGCAAGAAAATAAGCCTTCGCTAGGACTGCGATGAGCTGCAACAAGTATCGTTTACTATGTCGTTAAGGAGCTTTATTTATACACAGCAATGTTAAGAACTAGTATTCGTAGATTCAATAGTGAAGCAAGAAATGACTAGAAACATAAAGAAGGTGTATAAATATAGAATGCTTCCTTCACTTAAAAGTCCGGGTTCGTCGCCTCTAGCTATCTCGAGCCTTTGGGCCTCTTGGGTTGGCTGCTCACTCTGCTTGACTGGCTAAGACTCCTAAGTCACTTAGGTCCCTTGAACTTACTACGTGATTCTTGGCATAGCTGCCTTGAGGCTTGCCTGTGACTGTCACCTGTTGACCGCCCCCTCAGTCGAATGCCTCATCTCTGTAGGAGGTCTGCTTATTAGACCGCCTATTTGCTAGTTTGCAATACCTAGATCAGCCACCCAGTTCGGTGGGCATTGTTCGATGGCGCCGACTGTTACTCTAGATTCTCCTTTGACTGATTCAGGGGTAAACTATTAATGACAATAGCGTAGCTCATATTAACTCTTCAATCCTCATCATAGTTACCCTATGTCTGATAGTTGTCATGTTTTACACTTCCCTTAGTTATTTTTTTACCTTCCATTTCAAACCTTAGGTCTTATCATGGAAATCCCGGTACGCAGCAAACATCAAAACCGCGAAACTCTGCGCCTCGGGACTCGCCTTCCCAGGTGTTCTATCGTTCCAATTCAAGGGATTAATCACCGGACTTAACAACCCGTCCTCATTAATCCTCTTCACCACCTCCTCCCTCTTTCTATTTGCCCACGTCACGTACCTGTCCCCGAAAGCCCTTGGGTCCAGCTTCGCCATGCGGTACGTTGTCGCCACCAGCAGCGTTGTGCCGCTCAACTCCCCGAACCAACTTGTGTCGTTGAGGTAGTTACGTAGCAGTGGTTCCTGAGGCTCCGCATTGTCCAGCGCAATGGCTGCGTCTAGGATACCTCGTATAGCAGCTGTTAAACTGTTCAGATCGGACGCGAGCGCCCTAGCCCACCGCGACTTTCTGGCTGTCGCAAGAACCCGCGCCATTCCCGCAGCAGCCCACGCGTTCCCCGTACTCCAAATCCCCAGGTCCTCGTTCTGAGGCCCAATGATGTGATGCCAGAGTCCTGCCGCGTCGGTATCGTGAGGCACTACGAGCGCGTTGCGGTATAGGAGGCACTGCTTGACAGCGACGTGCAGCAGGGTCTGGTTCGCATCTTGGATGGCCCAGTACGCCAGTGCGGGGGGGGACCATGTACACGAAATCGGCCCAGAGCTCAGGGTAGTCTTCGCGGTGGCTGATGGCACCGTTGGGCCAACGGGGCACGGCGGTGAGGAGGTGTTCGATTTGGCGCTGGGCTGCCGAGAGAAAGGACGATTGAGTTTGGCCGATGAGAATCGCGGACACTGCTAGGGATGCCGGGTCTCCTGAGGCGCCTTGTAATCGTCACGAAGAATTGTTAATTCAACTTGAACGGTAGATTAAGTTTTACTAAATTCAGTGGAGTGAGGTGTTCTCCATACCATCGCCGTCGACGAGTGTCGTCGAGTTGGTCCAAATGTGCGGTTGGGCGTACGAAAGCGACTCGACTTGGTCGACCTGCACGACAGGGATTTTGTCATCGGGGAAGGGAGATGCGCTGAACACAGACAAACCCGGGTCATACCACTCTAGCAACGCCTCAGAGAAGCTACCAAACTCCCAGCTGTGCGTAGCTAGGAGATCGCCCTGCGAGATCACTTTAGATATAATTTCAAGCGACATGGTAAGAGTGCGCAAGTTAAACCGAGTTGGAAATGGTAGCTTGACATCTCCCAAGCATGTACTTGACCTGAGAGAAAGCCTGGTCTCCGCCAAGATACAGTAATGAAGTGCAGGTACCCCAGCTAGGAGTACCTATACCAGAGAAAGGATGAGCTGAAAAATGGGTTGTATTCTAGATGGAGACCACTCCCTACGGGAGGGTGTGCCATTACAGCTATATAGTGGTGGGTCCACACAGTGCTAGAGTACCCATTCCCTACCAGAGCTTACCCTTGTAGATAGTGTCCAAGAACCCGGTTACGGTCGTATTCTCGTGCGCCTACGAAGCTGAGCATGGTAAGGATCGCCACGCGGGGGCGACAGGGGTTCTCGCATGATGGAGATTTATTCGTACCGATGAGAGCTGAATTCATACTTTGCTATGTATGAGCAATTGCTCACTACTGGTAGGAAGAAGCCAAGGAGCAGAGTTCGTGAGGCTATAGCCCCGGACGAAGCCCAATCATGTATTCTTTACAGTAAGTAATCACTAACTTCCGATGTTGCAGTGGATGAGCTTGGCCGTCCCCGACCTTATTGAATGGCCTGGGGCAACGTTTTCGACCGTATTAAGCTTGCGCACCAGGATAACTCCATGGTCTCGGGATCATCGGCGGCGCTCTAATTAGACGGGGGCGCCACGATACTGAGACCTGAATCGGGTTGGAGTCATACAAGTGTCGCGTAGCTGTTCATGGGGACTATGGACCAAATCGCACCATTCGCGCTGCCGGGTAACACTGGCGATTATAAGGACATGACTGGAAGCGCTGATGGTAACGGGGTAGACAGTGCCAACGTTTGAGCGATCGCAGGTGGGCCGTCGGCGGCGATGTTTATCTTTTGCTCTCCGCCTTATGACTCTGGTGGCTCATACGTAAAACAATGGGTTCCGGACAACAGTGGGAACAGCAAAATAGCCAGTCAAGCCCAAAACCAGACGGAGAGAAAATATAATCACCGATCACGGACTAACTGGCCGCGGTCAAAGCCACGTTCTCAGAGGTTCATAGAAAATTGATACACTAACTGTATGCGCATAGGGAGAGACCTCCCACTGAGTTGGAGGGTGGACAGGGCTGGAATTTCAGTGGTGGGCAGCGGAAGGACGAGCGGCAGCAACTTCATGCTTTGTGAAGCTTTCAATTTCGTTTCTGAGGTGCAAACAACATGAAGAGACGATGGAAATGCCGTTACGTGTGTTATATATACCCCTAGCTTTAGACCGGTCGTACCTCATTCTGCTCAACTACTGTAAGAGTAAAGTACGGAGAAGGATTTAAATGATCGTACAGTAGAGGATTCATAAAACCTACTCAACGCAGACCATAAAGCTGAAATCATTTTGTACATAACTTTCTACACCTATTTTGATATTGCTCTCACGTATAAAGATTCATAAGCATAATTAGTCTTTCATGTTGTGTGAAAGTATGTGATGTTGATACCAAGATACGAAACTAATTAAGATGTGTCCTGTCTCTCTGAATTTCAGATAATCACTCGCTTTGCCCCTAAGACCCCGGACGTATGGACGACCAGCTCTGATAACACAATTTGTTTATGTAGTCATGTAAAACCCGAGGCAGGCAAGAGAAGAATATTGCCAAATGCTGAGCACGAAACTCCCAAACAAACTCATCGTTCAACTCTAGTTTCCAATTTCAGACATCGTAAGGCGACACGATATCAGGATGTTCCCCCTTTTCATGCTTTTCGCGCCACACATTAGACCAAAAAATGGAAAATGTCGGCCGGCAAATCATGGACAGCACCAAATCCTTCGACATAGGTTCGTCCGGTGCATACTCTCCCATTGAATGCCCCATGTAGTCTCTGATTTGGAAACGGCAGTACCTGCATAACGCCTCTGCATGCAATGGCAACAGAGGCTTTTTGTCCTGGCGTACAACAATAGCGCTCCCGACATCCATTTGCCATTGTTGGGACGCCCAACCCCAGCCCAAAATACCCCGCGAAAGGTCGAGTTCGGCCCTGGGATCGCAACACAAGTGTAAAAATGTGGCATCTTTGTTGTTATATGGGCTTTTGTCCCCAAACAGCTCGGAGTCCTGTATACTCGCCCAGTTTGGATGTGGGAAACATCGTTTGGTAAAGATCGGGAGACCAAGGCGTGTTGCAATGTCTGAGGTGTCGTGTTCCGTGAAGATAGTATCCCTCGCGGAAAGCTCAATTTCTTCAAACTGTGGCTTGTTCAACATCTTTCGGTCACCAAGGCAGTTGATCCTCACGCCTTTAATCTTTCCAATGTTGGGTGGAAGGACAATCGGCATAGATGACGTAAGGTCGGACCCATATGAGACAAAGTAATCGGCAATATGTCGAAAATCGATCATATCGATGTCTCTACATTCATATGAATCTAGACCAGGCCCAACTTTCCCGTACGCGATGATGGGACCACGCCAGTCATAATGGTACCCTGGCATGGTATTGGTGATAGCTGCGATGCTGCCGTTGCGCTGCGATCCATCAACAAGGAATGTATCACGGAATGAGACACTGACTGTGTTGGAGAGACGTCTTGCAAGAAAAGGGTTGTACTGGATAGGAACTGAGCGCCCATTGTCGTTATTGAGAAATGGCTTGGCATTTGGACATTGCCATCTCGTGTCAAAGTCATCCCCAAGCTCTACCCATTCACAATGAAGCCAGATTAGTTTAGGTCTGTTCTTGTCCACCGAGAACATGATAGCTCGAACGTGTTCTTTAGTTGGCCGTGTCGTAGTATCAAAGCTTTGAAAGCCAGTACAGAGAAGCTTGTGCACCGGATAATCACCCCGCTGGCATTGCTTGGAGCAGTATGATGCGCTTTTGCAACGGCCACAACGGAGAGAATTCGGCTTCTCGCAGATGAGGCACGAGCCGGACGTTTCAGAGCTTGCCATGATGTGTTTCTGAAGTGGGTTGCGAGCAAGAGTAGCACATTAATAATGCTAATCAGAAGAGTGTTGGGGAGGAAAGTGAGGGTTTATAGAGCTATATTTAAGCGCTGATGACGATCTCTAGTTGACTCAGGTGCCTAGCTTACAGGTATGAGTACATACTAAGAAAAAGCAGATTCTGCCTGATTTAGAGCCTGGAGTGCAAGATACTTGCTCAGTTACCTAGGCAGGCAAACGAGTCATTCCTTCGTCACAAGGCGCACTGAGACTCCATAATAAAGAGGCTTCGGTATACAATCAAAATCACTCTACAGTGTTTTCGCCGACCTTCGCGCACCAACAAATAGTTATTACCACCCTCAAGTAGAGCTTTCGTGTCAATTTTCCTCCTCTACATCTACGATATCTAATCAGGTATCTGTACCTCATTTATTGATGGTTAGTGTCACTACGTTTGGTTCTTATCACTACGAACATGGCAAACGTATGTTTCAGTTGGTATTTGTATCAAAGGTTGTACTTGGTAATCCCGTTATATTACCTAGAGATCTAAGTAGTAATAGGTACTTACGGGTGGAAGAGCATAATATATATACACAACAATACCAGTGCAAGTATCCCAGCGTCCTGATTTTGACAATTTGCCTCATACATAGTTGCAGCTATGCCACTTAGCGTACACCACAAGCAAAGCAAAGCAAAAAATGCGCTTTACTTAGCTTTGCTTAACTTAAGCCAATAAATTAGCTTTTTTTTTTGTTTAAAGCAAATTTTTTATTTAATTTAACTTAATTAATTAATAAGTAAATTAAGTAAATAGGTTTTAATTTTAATAGCTTTTTTAGCTTTAAGTATTTTTATATGCCTTTATATGTATTTAACTATTTTTATATATTTTTGTATATATTTAACTGCCTTTGTATATATTTAACTGTTTTTTATATACTTTTTATATATATTTAACTACTTTTATATGCTTTTTAAGTGCCTTTTGTATGCTTTTTGTATATATTTAAGTGCTTTTATATGCYTTTAWSTRTATTTATATATTTATATTACTATTTATAGATTTTTTATTATTTTTAATATAATATTAAAAGTATTAAATTGTTTTAATATATTAATATTAAAGTATAAACGTTATAAAGTTATTATAAGTTTA
>NQIM01000651.1:0-17243 GCA_003426235.1 Xylaria polymorpha
GGCCGCGTGGCTAAGTCTGTGGCTCGCCCTTCGGCCCTAAAATAGCCGTACGGTATTAGAATATAGCTGGCCGTTCTTATTAAAGGTGGGCTTTGGCAGGCTGTATCCAATCCTAGGGGCGCAAATTAGCAAGGTATATAATTAGCCTATTGTAGTAAAACTAACCGCATTTGTTTCCCTTCGATTTTTTCTGTCCCCCAAACCTCTTTATAGGCTTATTTATACTTAACGTTAGGTTTTCTGCTTTATTACTTCGTAATGTAGAAAACCTACGGCTATAATGAATTAGAGAAATCCTAGACCGATGATAGATATTCTAAATTWTTTTTTTGATCACCTCTGTACTGGGGTTGGAGATTACTTTATACCGCAGTCTATCGCCGTGCGTATTTGGGTTGCCACTGTCTAGGGGC
Organism: Xylaria polymorpha; assembly: GCA_003426235.1. Taxonomy (NCBI): domain Eukaryota; kingdom Fungi; phylum Ascomycota; class Sordariomycetes; order Xylariales; family Xylariaceae; genus Xylaria; species Xylaria polymorpha. Next base: position 414 of record NQIM01000651.1, read on the forward strand.
TAGGAAACATGGGCGAAACACGCTGTCCCATAGCGTGCGTAGGTACCAGAAGCATGAATGATGGCACATGCTGGTACTTCGCCGGGCTGTGTGGAGCCCCTTCGAACCCCTGTCCAGCCGTCTCAGAATGGAAACGCCTTCTATTTTGCCCGTCGCCGCGCTGTAAAGTTGTTCAGCCAACCCGGCCTGGACCACTCACTGCCTGGACTGCTGCACCTAACCACCTGCTGCTTCATCACACCTACCTGTCCGAACCTACCACCTCATCTACCCAACACCACCAGCCTGTATCCATTCTGCAATCCAACCATCTACCACAGCTCCAGTTCAGTGCTTTTCATCGACGCGACAGCCCCTACTCTGCGTATTGATTGAGTCTTGTCTGAGCTAAACCATCAAACAAACCACTGCTTTCCTCAGTTGACGACCGCGTGCATCCTCTCGCCACAATGTCCGGCCAAGACGCTCCCTATGACCCCTATATCCCCAGCGGCCAGGGCGGCGCGCCCCAGCAGCAGCAGGGCGGCAACACTAGGACCCAAGCGCTACAAGCTGTAAGTTGTTTTCATTGCTGGTCTTTTGTTTTTTGGCAGTTGAAGGGCCTGTTTGTTCCGGGCTGCCTGGATGCCGACGATGTGGCGAGCTGTCGGAGCGAGCGAGAGCGACCGAAACACGACAACGCGACAAATGAGCGCCAACTTATGGCCCATACCCATTCTCGTTATTGTGCAGAGCTTAGATGCAATGCCTTTGATGATGCGACAAGGGAGACGCGAGCGCAAAAGAAGCTACATGATCCACCCGGCGAAGAATGTGACTCAATACCGGTCGCATATACGCACTATTTGACCTATTCACATCTTGCTTGTTCCAACACAACAACCCCGATGGCCTCTGATAACGGTTGTTACTGAGTGTGCAGTGATGGTTCTGTCTCGCCTACGATACATACCGAAGCCACGCGGCCCGAGAATGAAGGAGTCTACTTGGAGATGCGGCTTGGCAGGGGCTGACCTTTTTCTGTAGCAAATTGATGACACCGTCGGTGTGATGCGAGAGAACATCAACAAAGTATCCCAGCGTGGGGAGCGTCTCGATGCCCTCCAAGATAAGACCGACAACTTAGCCGTATCTGCTCAAGGCTTCCGTCGAGGTGCCAATCGCGTACGCAAACAGATGTGGTGGAAAGATATGAAGATGAGAATGTGCATAATTGCAGGCATCATCATCCTCCTTGTTATTATTATTGTTCCCTCCGGTAAGATGCCCAACAATTATCTCTGGAAGCACTACAATTCTGACGTAATGTGCAAACAGTTATCTTCGGCGGCAAGGGTTAGAAAATAAAGAAAAAAGCATGCTGTAGAGTCGCCATACGACTTGGGTATTATGAGAGAATGGACTTGCTGGATTGTTTTGACTGCTATGATGATGAGTTGAATCCGATAGGCCGGAACGAGCTATCGGCCAGAAATCACAACACAGGAGTTTTTGTCTTTGGTTTCAACCGGTTCTTTAGCCTTCATGGAGCGGGAGGCTTCTATTGCCATGGCCAAGCGCCGACGGGAAGGTTTTAGAGAATCAACTTTGTATGTACGACGGCGTGGCGTTTTCCTCGACCATTAATTAAGATACCTCACGACCTGAAGTGCTTTGTTCTGTTATCCCTTGTCAGATGGTGAAGCAGTGCATATCCTGCATGTAGAGATGCTGGGCAGGCCCTGTTCGTGCTCTTATAACTCTAACTTGCGCAGATGCCTATGGTATGCGACAAGAATAACCGTGCAGCGGGAAATATCATATACTGGGCAATGTACATATGAGTAGTATACATCACAAGGGCTTGAACAGATTACCCAGGTTGTGGCTTTACTATTAACTGTTATATTTAATGTACAATACACTACTATTCGTCCGATGTTAGCACAGTAGTAAACTCCCGCTGTGTTGAAGAATCTGCTCCTTCAAGATGGATCCTTTCATTTTGTTCGTTCCTTTTTGCTATTGACGCAAGGTACTCCGCAATAACCAAGACGATCTAACCTTGGAAGTATCTACCTAAGTAGGCGGATCATTGCTCGATTATACCCATGTTTATAAGATCTCAGGATGACCGCTTTTCAGACCTCCATTTGGTATCTCCACATTCATATACATACAAAAGCAGTGAAGCGGATAAGAACTACAGGATTTAGAATTAGAATGACAGCTCAGACTAGCGTACATATACTTCGTCACAAATCTATTCTGCTGTCCCCCTTCAACCGTTGGAGCACTGATAACCTGGAGCACCATGTTCCAACTGAACCTTGCTACACAAACTGTCACGAAAAGTTGACTCCAAGTCTCCACTCGTTGGAGAATGAGGTCGTGCCCAATGTGGGAAAGTGCTTGCATCTTGCAGGTTCTCAGAGTAAAGCTATGCTAATATTGCATAAACGCGGCGCTATAACTTCCCCAGTGGGCAGTAGGTACCTTAGGTAGGTAAAGAATTGGGACTGCAGGGGCAGGCGCTGTTAAGAACCATCCCGTACACAGTAGGGGCTTTGAAGATTGCGTACGGTTCTATGACAGCATCTTGCCAGGTAGCTGACCCAGTGATTAGACTTTCCGGCAACTGTACAAATACCTAATTGTACCATCAGGTCCCCCCACACCTAACCCTGAAGGTGCCGACTAGTGTAGCTCAGCTATGCGCCAGCAAGCTGTGCAAGTGCAGTGGTTTGGGCTGCGGTTTTCGGCGCAATTTTTCGACTGTCACTGTCTTAAGTCTAAGTAGCAGGCAAGTGCATCTTCAAGACATCCATTCGCCCTGCTCCCACCTTCGCACCTCGCACCAATTGGCTCCCCTTCCGTGACTCCTACAATGTGAGCAGAGGCCCAAGGGAACCCTATTAATTATCGCAGGTAATCTATAATTACCTTCCCCATTGGTGTCTGATTCCGTTTATTAACTTGGAGTGCATAGCAGGTCGCTAGGAACCCCACGAACCCCTCGAACCCCTCCTCCGCCAAAGCCTGCATTCGAAACCTCCATTCGAAGCCTCGCCGAGCTTTGGCCAGTACAAGCACGACGCTCGACGGAATCAGACCACTCCGGACTGCATTCTCGTGTTTTGGCCTCCCGTAGCTATACATAAACCAGGACACTCCAGCCCACCCCCTCGGTCGCTTCTCATCTAGTCTGCCAGCCCGCAGACTGCACCTGTTGACGCTGCTCTCGACGCTGCTCTCTACACCCGTCGCCATGATTTGTGTGCGAGCTGCCCGAGTAGCTCTCCGAGCCGGCGCTCGTCGTGCTACCCCTCGATTGACCCATCGTAGTCTCCCGGCAGCAGCCACTGCTCGTCGAGCTGCGTACTCGACACGCTCCAATGCTGGTGACTCAGCGACCCGCGCCGCCGTCATCCAGGTATTGAACAACGTCGGCTCTAAGCGGGAGGTTCAGCAGTACCTTTCCCATTTCTCGTCCGTCTCATCCCAACAATTCGCCGTCATCAAGGTTGGTGGCGCCATCCTGACCGACTATCTGGATGAGTTGTGCTCCGTCGCTTTCGTTCCTGTATCATGTGGGGCTGTTTCCCATCATCGTCCACGGTGCTGGCCCTCAGCTTAACAAGCTGCTTGAAGACGCTGGCGTCGAGCCCGAGTTCGAGGAAGGTATCCGTATCACAGACGGTAAGACGCTGGGCATTGCTAGACGACTGTTCCTGGCTGAAAACCTGAATCTCGTCCAGCGGTTGGAGCAGATGGGTGTCCGTGCCCGACCCATCACATCGACGTGTCTTCACAGCCGATTATCTGAATAAAGACAAGTGGAAGTTTGTTGGCAAGATCACCGACGTCAACGAAGAGCCCATTCAAACTGCCATCCAGAATGGCTATCTCCCCATCCTCACTTCTATGGCAGAAACTACCGAGGCCAGGTCCTGAACGTCACGCCGACGTAGCTGCCGGGGAACTAGCTCGTAAACTCGAGCCTCTGAAGGTTGTCTACCTCAGCGAGAAGGGTGGCCTTTTCGACGGTGATGCACAGAAGATATCTGCTATTAACCTAGACGAAGAGTTCGACCATCTCATGGCACAACCTTGGTGCAGGTTTGGAACTCGTCTCAAGATCAGGGAAATCAAAGAGCTCCTACATAACCTGCCCCGCTCCTCTAGCGTCGCGATTATTCATCCTGCCGACCTACAGAAGGAGTTGTTCACGGATTCCGGAGCTGGCACCCTTATTCGCAGGGGAGACAAACTCATGACAGCCACTAGCATCTCAGATTTCGCGGATGTAGACAAGCTGAAGGAGGTACTTGTTCGGGATCGTGAAGTTATGGATGCTAGATCCACCGTGGACCGATATTTGGACTTTTTGAAAGAGCGTAAATTCAAGGCTTTCTTTGATGAGCCCATGAAAGCTCTCGCAGTCGTTCTCGAATCCTCAGATGCGCCGTATGCAACTCTTGCCACTCTGACGATAACCAAGGCCGGGTGGTTGACCAATGTGGCCGATAACCTCTTTGCTGCAATCCAGAAGGAATATCCTAGCTTAGTCTGGACAGTCAAGTCTGATGATGAAAACCTCACCTGGTTTTTCGACAAATCCGATGGCAGTCTTGTCAGGGGTAACGATGTCATGTTTTGGTATGGCGTTGAGCCAGGCGAACAGCTCAACAAGCTCATGAAGGAATTCACCTTACAAGGTCGAGCCATGCTTGGTGATTCCAACCTTGAATCACGACTCCACAAAGCGGCTCAGATCGCTTCTCAAATTGTCAAATCACATTTTGCCTCCAGCTCAGCAGCCAACCAGGCTCGGGGTTTCTCAAGCCTGGCGCGCCGTCCTTTAATGGGCGCTACCCCTACCAGAGTATTTCCCGGTCCTGCCTCTAAGGGTTATGCGACCACCACAGATCCCAACCCCACGTACGGAAAGAAGCATGCTTCCAACCAGTGACCTTGACGGTGAGCAGATTCCGCAATTTTTGCCACTCTTTCTATTCTGCTTCTGCTACCTACAAGCTTGACTATATTTGGCTGTATTCATGCCCTTCTAGATCCGATTTTGCTAACTATTGAAACAGAAAACGTGAATTTGGCTTGTTGTTATGCTAAGTTTGAGAATGGAATAATCATACACGAAGGTGTTGCCTCGGTTTTTTGGTCGGTTTATTTTTACAGTGTCCCGGTTGAGGAGTTGCAGGTAGTTATTGGATCAAAGACTTGGAACATGGGCGACTATCCTGTCTTTTTACGTATTACTCGCGGTCTTGTTCGAGGATTGATCCGTCTTTGTATATACCTACCACGGCCAGATGTGGCCTATTAGAGCGCATGATAAATCATGACCAACCAGCACAGGTGTAAGATGCCGTACCATAGGCACGGCATTTGTCTCGCTTGGCTTGAACTTGATACGTTAGGTGCTGCTGATGTTACTGGCTCCCCTTGATTTGCATATAGCTAACCAATGGCTCCTCGGGGGTACCTACCTAACGGTAGTGTTCTAGACCTCCAAGGTTGCAAGCGGGTTACAGGTGGACCTTGAACCTTGCTCAATTCACAGATGTGCAGCCGGTATTTGATCCGATAACGGATGGCGGGGCACAAGCCGTGAGTCCAAACAGCGGGGTGCTTTTCTTGACAGGAAGCTATCCGAGAAAACTCCTGCGACGCGCCATCGAAGTTAGGTCTTCTATCAAACACCGAAGCTCATAAGCAGAAAACCCCGAGCGCATTATATCTTCCCATTGAACCCTTCGAGCTGTTGCCGCCGTTAGCAGTGGAATTGCCTACCAATTACCCCTTGTCAGAGGATTCAAATCGTATTCCTTCCACCTTAAGGACCCAGAAGAGTCGATAACAATCATGGCGTCGCAATTCCCTACAAAGAAGTGTGGTAAGGTCCTCATTCCAATTTGAAGTCTACCAATTTGGCTTCTATTCTTCTTTTATCTTCCTGACCTTACGTTTGCCCTAGGTGTGCTCGGCGCCACCGGTTCAGTCGGACAGCGCTTCATCCTGCTACTGTCGCAACACAAGCACTTCACCCTCCACGCCGTCGGCGCCTCGGCCAGGTCCGCGGGCAAGAAGTATAAGGATGCGGTGCGGTGGAAGCAGGCCTCGCCCATGGGTGCCGTTGGGGAGCTCATCGTCCGCGAGTGCAAGGCCAGCGAGTTCGCAGACTGCGACGTCGTCTTCAGCGGGCTGGATTCCGACGTCGCCGGTGAGATAGGTGAGTCCTACTCGACCTGCTTCCAATTGTCGTAGACTGGCGAGAGGTCTAACCGCACATGACGTGATAGAAATGGAGTTCCTCAAGGCCAACCTCGCCGTCTTCTCCAACGCGAAGAACTACCGTCGCGACCCACTGGTGCCGCTCGTCGTGCCGACCGTTAACCTGCCGCACCTGGACCTCATCCCGCACCAGCGGAAGCAGCACGGCCTGGAGAAGGGGTTCCTAGTGTGCAACTCGAACTGCGCGGTGATCGGGCTTGTGATCCCGTTCGCGGCGCTGCAGGCGCGGTTCGGCCCCGTCGACGCCGTCAGCGTCGTGACCATGCAGGCCGTCTCGGGCGCCGGATACCCCGGCGTCAGCAGCATGGACATCATCGACAACGTGGTGCCGTTCATCAGCGGCGAGGAGGACAAGCTGGAGACGGAGGCCCGCAAGATTCTGGGAGGGATCAGTGGCGACGCCACTGCCTTTGTCGAACAGCATGACCTCCGCGTCTCCGCCGCATGCAACCGCGTCCCTGTCCTCGATGGCCACACCGCTTGCGTCTCCCTCCGCTTCAAGAATCGGCCTTCGCCCAGCGTCGAGGATGTCAAGGCTGCTATGCGCGACTACGTCAGTGAGGCAGAGACCCTGAAATGTCCGAGCGCTCCGCAACCGAGTATCATGGTCTTTGAGGAGGCTGATCGCCCGCAGCCGAGACTCGATCGAGACCTTAGTCGTGGGTACACGGTTAGTGTTGGGCGCGTAAGAGAGGATGAGAGCGGTATCTTCGACATCAAGTTTGTTGCTTTGAGTCATAATAGTGAGTTTTTCCTGATCTCCTTCCTGGCCTAAAATGGTGGTCGTTGACTGATATCGCGTTAGCCGTTATTGGAGCTGCTGGCTCGTCTATACTCAATGCCGAAGCTGCGGTGCTGAAAGGCTTTATCTAAATGGGATTTTACATGTATGCATTTCACGGCGTTCGGTTATCAAAAAGGGCATCTAGCATTGCGAGACACCTCCATCTTTGAATATTTGGTCGGGAAGATAGACAATAGGTGTCACAGAGTAGACTCCTGTATATACTTAAATAGTGCCGACGAAGGTGTTTTAGAGACTTTCACGCAACAAGTGTCTATTGCTTACCTCACGTGCAGGATTCGCGACATAACTGAAATTATTTTGTAAAGCATGCCCGAGGAAAAGAAAGTTGGAAGCAAAAGAAAAATCACAGTTAATTCTACCCGTAAATAGGGGGTGCCAGATAACAACACACTCGCGAACAAACTACACGGGGCAGTTTACATCTTGCCCAGAAGGAATTCCGCCTCATACCCAAAGCTCTCCCTCGCAATATCGATCGGGCCACCATTATACGCATGAGGGGCGCCAGGGAACACCTTAATAACCGCCTCGCTCCCCGACGCCAACCACTTGACCCCCATGAGCAAGGTGTCATCAATCAAGGGATCATTCGTGCCGCACAGAAACAACGCAGGCGGCAGCCGACCGCTCGGCGTCATCGCAGCCAGGGCGCGCAGGTCCTCGAAAAGGGGCGAGACAAGCGGGTCCCGCCGCGCCTCGACCGTCCAGCCAGGCGTGCAACCGTCCACGAACCGCCGCACCATCTCCTCGTTGATGAGGAACTGCCGATCGAACCCCACCATGGACGGAAGCCCCAGCGCCATGGTGAACAACCCGTACGCGAGCACGAGCCCCTTCAGCTCGTGCTGCGGGTGAGACCGGATCAGCGCGAATGCTGCTAGGGCCATCAAGTGCGCGCCTGCGGACTCGCCCGCGAGGAAGGAGAGTTTGAGGCCGTGCTCGGCCTCGCTGTGCGCGGCGAGGTGCGACGCCGCGTCGATGCAGTCTTCTACGCCGGCTGGCATGGGGTCCTCTGGTGCGAGCCGGTAGCCCACCGACATGGCGGTTACTTGGCATGTGGTTGCGTAGAATTTTAGGAGCTCGTCGATGCTTTTAAAATGGGTCGTGGTTAGTTAGAGGCGTCGTGGTGGTTACGTTTGTGGTTTTTTACATGATGAGGGGGAGAGGGCTGGACTGGACTGGAGATGGACTGGAGATGGATGGGAGACTCACGAGTCATGGCTCCCGAGACAATACCCCCCTCCATGCGCGTGGAGCAGGATCCCCTTGCTCGGCTCCCCGTTGTCGGGCTTGTTGTACACGCGCACGGGAATGTTGCGGCCCGGCTCGCGCGAGGGGACCTTGATATCATAGGCTTCGGGGAGGCGACCTTGGGGGAAAATGTCAGTAGGTTTTTGATAATGAAGGGGTGAGTGTCTTTGATTAATACGGACTTGGCTTCAGCCCGCCGATCTCCCCGGCTTCCATCATCTCGCGGAATCGCGGCGCGCCGACATCCCACCAGTTCGGTGTCGCGGTAGTTACTTTCTCGAGCAGTTCGCCGTATTCCCTGGTGTCCTCGGCTGTGTTGCTCGGGTCGAACCTGGAGTAGTTGATCGTGAGGTCGCTGGTGAGAGGCATTTTGAATTGGTTCTGCTTGCGTGGTGTCTGAGAAATTGGATATCGCTGAGGATGGATGCTGGCTGGCTGGTAAGTCTCGAGGGTTGGTTTGCTTCAATATCTGTCTCCTAGAACGCGACTTCATCTCCCTTTATGTAGACATTTCCATCCTGTCGTAGGCATCTTCTCTTCGATATAATTAGTGCCTAAATGGTAGAAACAGCGTTGTTCGCTGCACCAAAGGCTCCGTGATTCCTTGCTTACAATACCAACGATGCTTGTATATCTAGGTCCGTGGAACTCCCCGGAGAGCATAACAGTCCATCGTAGAGAGGATTTCACGCTGCCTGTGATGTAGTTGACGATGGTGTTTGGAATCAAACAGGCCCTATCTAGATCGCCAGGATCTCAAGTCTGGGGTAGACATCGGTTCTTGTTGTTACGCGAAAGTCTAAATACCTTCATCGGCTATTTCTTGGCTATATACTTACACGGCCTTTCTCTTAGCAGAGGTATCGTAACTTGGAGTATACTTCACCTTCATCAACTACAGATATACACATTAGTCACAGAGTCGGGATTGCCAAGGCTGTGCCTGTTTGGCTTAGTTCAAGGGTCCGGCGGAGGATCGCCGTCCGATTCCTCTCGACGAATCAGATGGTCTGTTGATGCGAAACGAAACCTCGCTAGGATCGGAAGAGTCATACCGGCGAGGAAAACTTACAGCCTCGCGTCTGCGGTTCCACAGTGTTGGTCCGCGGGGATTCGGAGTTTTGTGGAGAATCGATTGGATATGATGCATGCCAACACTAACATCTACACTTCATTTCCTCAATTGGGGGGTTTAAAGAGATTTCAAGGATTAGGACCTGTAGTATAGTAGATCGCTTATTTAGTTTGAAGTACTATACAGTACACTCCCGTTTTCACCTTTGGTCTTATATATCTGCGCCCAACACCAACTCCTATTATGACTTTGGGGGAGATAAAGACAAGAAAAGGAACCTTTAATTATATTCCCAGGTCGTCGAATTATTTCTCCTTCCGGTATTATTTTTTTATAACGTAGCTACCTAGATCGAGGTTCTCCTTTTGCCTGTCGCCTAATCACTTCTCTAGCGCAGCTTCTACTTATACACGCTTGATCGGATGAATCTCTTTTTATCTGGCTGTTTGTTGTACTGCGCATAGGGATTTCATATGGATGAGCTAGAACTTTGAGAGTAATCTTATAATGGTCGTATACTCCATCAATATTCATGAGGCACCTCGACAGGTTAGAGTGAACTAGAAACTGGCTATGTCATTTGGTAGTAACTAAACCGTTGCCAGCCTATACATATCTCTAAACTTATCGACATGAACCCTTGAATTTTAGTAAGTACCGAGTTTAGTGTAAGCGCAGTCTACATCGTCAAAGCACCAGTTTTATTGTTATAGGATTTTATCATAGTGAATTTAAATGTGAAAAAGAAGCTAGGAAGTCTTCTTTAGTTATTTGTGTGATATTTCTCTAACCAGAAGTTAAAAAGTGCTAGTGAACACTTGATACGAACCAAACTAATATTGGTATTATTCTGGCTCCCGCCACTGCACCATGTCCCGCTGGATGCTGTGTATCGGCAATGTATGGCGCCCATCGAGGGATTGACGGCTCCTATTCCGTGTCTCCCTTCTTAATTAAAATGTCCATACGTTGGCCAACTTTTAGCAGCCATTTTTCTGCTTATGATGGCAGTTGGAGGCACAACAGTGTGCCATGAACTTCACGCAGCTCTACAGAAAGAACACAAAGATCTGAAAGTGTTCTTGCATACTAATACGATGTCCATATGTTGATATATGCCTTATCTATAGCCATATCCTTTGGTCCCTATCTTGGTTCGGGCTAGTAGTTTCATACTGATTTCATGATGGAAATTCCCTCGGGACTGGATCTTATAGACACAGCTATTCAAAAAGGCTATGAAGACGCAGCCTGGACATGGAAATCGCGAGAGTAGGTAAATTGATCGTCGGCGTATGCTATAAAGGCATAAAACCAGTCCTTGCCTTCGCGGCCCTCGATAATTTCAATGGGCCATGTATAGCTTCCATCTGAGTACTTCACGGTGTCTAATAATTGTAGAAGTTAGCTATATGAAAGCTAACATGAATAAGTCTCGTCCCTACCGGTAAGGACAGCTTCTGTACTGTTATAATAGGGACCAGTGACACCGGACTTCGGTTTGACAAGGTACGTAGCCAATTCGAGTCTAAATGTGTCGTCTCGGTTTTCAATTTCCCAACTTATCACGAAGTTGGAGCCCGCCGTGTGGTATGATGCGTAGTTGTAGTCATTCACAAACGAGAAGGCTTGGGCGGCTCCGGTGAGGAGGGCAGAAATTGCTAATAGCTTCATTTTGTTGTTGATTTTGTATCTAGGGCGAAAATCAAAAGGGAGTTGCTGATAATACCAAAAGCTGAGGATTTATGATGCCTTAAATATTCCGATATGTGCGGCCTCATTTTAGACCTGCGGGCTTTACCCCTCGCCTTTGAAGCGCAATTCGTATACAGTATACAGTAATAGTAATCATGGTCCGATTTTTATACGTCATGAACATTCTTATACGATAGCAACATCGTGTGCTAGCTGGTATTCTGAAAGGGAAGGTCAACTAATCACCTTGAATCCGTTTTTTGTCATGAAAACATTTACGGCACAGTTCATCTTGCTTCCACTTATTTATACCTCCTTTGCTAAAATCAGAGGCATATTACTAGCTGGCTAAAAGTAAAGGCAGTATGCCGTCCGATCTCAGTAAAATGTACCCTAGTCAGATGTTCTTGGCGCACTCCAAAGGTCCTGTGGCGTTTGCCCAAGAGCCCTGTTGCTGTCGCAATCGCACGTAAAGCCCCACGCAGGCCCCCGATACGCCGTAACTACTCAAAGGAATTCTGTGCAAAGGTATTAGTGTCAATGAAACTAGTTTGGATCCGTACTTATATGACCTTGACTATATAGTAGACGTTGCAAAGATGACCTTCACCAATAATATCGACTAAGTTTCGTGGCATAAAGGTCGTGTTTTAGCCTCAGGAAACGGAAGTCAGAACATAAATCTTCGGCGGAGAACATCCCAGGCATGCGTTTAGATTGAGATAGTTTACTACCAATGATTTGGAGACAAAACATTTTCCGTCGGGCTATGTGGGCGAGTTAATACTTACACGTTGGAACTATCTCCCCCGCCCCCCGAAAAAGAAAAAAAATGGGAATAGCATCGAATACACCTCCTAACCAATAATTTCTAAGGTACCTTAACGGATCTGGCCCATCAGATCCAATATTTGGTGCATCCGATGCGAGCTACGTACCATAAATATAGTTGAACGGTATTAAGCCCACAACTCTTCTTGAAATGTGCATTATTCGCTCCTTGGCCCGACAGAGTTTTACTTGTAGCTCTGTTGAATCACATTCTCATCGTATATTTCCTTACAGGCGTCAACCATATAATTCGCATAAATATAAAAACTGAAGACTATTGAGGGGTGAATTCTGCATCTGCCGCATCTGTTTTTTGCTAGGCACTTAAGGCCGTATTGTCGAGTCCATCATCTGCTTTCGCAACCCGTCTAACAAGGGCATGTATGCCAATGTGTCGGTCTTGTGTACTAATGTATAGGGGTACCCAACCCCCCCCCTCACGTCTCGCCACGAGAAGCTACATTCGGAAGTTCGCTTGCTGAAAGAGGTGGCAATCTGTATCCTCAGTATGACTTCCTGCCGCATCGAGGCCGCTTTTAGTACGTAGAATTCCAAAAAGCTGTAGCCTGTTGTGAGAACCCCGCATGTAACCCTTGAACGAAGTGCAGCGCATCGCTCCAATCACGTTACATGCAAGTCTAACTCTGGGGCCGATCTGGGTCTCGAATTTTCGGCATATCTTTCATTTACATTCGGTACAGAAGCTTCATCTGTTGTACTCCATGTCTTCAAATACCTAGGTATATAAACAACTTCTAACGAAAATCAATGAAAGTCTGAGTAAATGAGAACAGAGGATCCAGGAGTGTCACAAGGCACACACAGCAAAGAGACTTCCATGTATAGTCTAGGTAGCTCAACGAATGTGTCTTAGAGACCCTCACACAAAAACAGGTGTCTATTGCTTACCTCACGTATAGGATTGATGGAAAAGAAGTCCTTTCTACCACATATCTTTAAAGCATTAGATGAAGGTTACTATAATACGTAATCGAATGTAACATTCCACATCACACTGGATTTTATCATTCTGTCTACCCTGACATGGCATCCTATTAGACTGCTGAAACCCCGAGACCGCTATCAGTTCGCCCTCAAGCGGTTGACCAATGTGCAGGGCCAGATTCCTTATCTGTGTCATCCGATAATCGAGTGGTGTTATGCATTACCAGAATACCTTTAATTCGTCCTGAGACTAACTGGTAGGCTTTTAAGTCTTAGCAGCTATTCAAGGTCCACAAAACGTGGCACATTCTGCAACTTTGCTAAAGAGATACGAAGATCTAGAAAGGCACACACAAAAGACCAAAAAGGTATTGCAAGAATTTGTGAGAATCTAAGTAGCATGATGAAGGGCTAGAGACCTAGCTTTCATTTGTATGCCGTACTAAATCAGATTTTCAGCTTCTTTCTGCCTTGAGTGAAGATTCATTACTAGCGTCTGTCATATTTCTAACTATTCTATAGTGTAATGTAATAGGACCCACCGAATTAAGCTAATTTTTAATATCCTGATGCCCTTGGTATAGAGGACAAGAGACGCACTGGAACAACAATACATGTGTGGTGGTACTCGACGCACTTGAACTCAATGCGGGACTTCTGGCAGAGCATAGCGTATGTAGTCCAGGGCATAATTCTCAGGCCGTTAAGAAAGGTATGAGATTTTTCATGTTTTGTAACAAAGGTTATATGCAAGAGCTTAGAAAGATGCCTAGATCATAGATAATCTTATATGAAGTCCAGAAAGTATGAAGGTGTGGTCCCCTATTCTACCATGTGGGAGATAAATTTGTAGTAATATGTTCCATATAGCCGCACCTCTAGTTGCCCACCATGGTTCACTTTGCATTACTCACGCTAGCTTAACTGTTTCGGATGATCAAGGAATTAATTAATGGGTAAGTAAGCTAGGAGCTGAAGCCTCGTATAAAGTCTCACACTCACTCATTCATATGACTGACTATTTACATGATATGTATGCACAGGTCCTAGTCTCGGATCTACTGTATATCTATGTATGATATAGTTTTTTTGTTGGCAAAAGGTTTGCGTGGCCCTTTATAGATGGCATCGTTTAGTTAGTTAGCCTTTCTTCTAAACGCTGCAGCCTCTATTAAATCGTGAGCAAGTGGTCTGTTGTTAATTAACAACATGATGAAGTGCAACAGAAGAGCCTAGCAGGTTTCTGTGTGTCAAGTTTCTCGGCTCCTTACATAACACCCACCGCTGGTGGATCACGCTCGGTCCACAAAAGATCCTTGGAAGTCAAAATAACTAGCCAAAAGCAACAAAAAATAACAAGAAAGAAACTTCGATTAGATAGAATCAAAGTGAAAACAAAACAAAACAAATAAAGCTGGGTCTGGCCGGGGATTGAACCCGGGACCTCTCGCATATTGCATAGGGTGTACCCTAAGCGAGAATCATACCACTAGACCACCAGACCATTTCAGTCAATATTGACTTGACTTGGGAGATGGAAATTTTGCAGTTTGTGCGATTCATGAAGCCCTTACTAATCCATCCCTTCGATAATGTCAAGACTGTAACTGTCAACTGTCAATTACATCATCTGGCATGCCGGTCTGTTCGGGTTACGGGATACGGCACCAGGGGAGCATTCGGCAAAGGTGGGATCCCGGTCCAAGGAGAAAAAAGAGGGGGTAAACAAATGCATTAAGCTCAAATCAATTCGCCTGCCAGGGCATAAATCAAATCAAGTGATCCATCTCGATACAACCGCGTCTGTAAGTAAACAACAACAACAAAATGGGGGCCACGCCCACACAACTCAATGCCACCCACGTGTTGGACCACAGCCATTGGGAGCGGTCAGCACAGCACAAGCAGGCAAGCAGACAAGCAGGCAAGCATCGGCTTGTATCTTGCTTGTATCTTGCATCTTGTATCTTGTATAGTCCAGGCAGGTACTGTAGTGTATCATCGGGCTCTCTCGGCGCCAGACGGTAGACCCGTTCCCGACGTTCGTTGAAGCCTAGACAAACAGACAAGCAGACAAGCAGACAGACAGACAGCCAGATAGACAGATGCAGGTAATACTGTACCTAACTCTAACTCCGCATACCGGTCCATCAGGCCTCGAGGACGCGGTACACACACGACATCCCGCATTGCATAACCCAGCTAGTATAGTTATTCGTCGACGGGTGCCCAGTCATGGCCATCATACGAGCGCTAGGCTGAAACTACGTGCCCTCTGAGGAGACGTGTTTTTCCCGTCGCGTCAATTTTCCAGTGCCACCGCCCCCAGGACAGGACAAACGGGATCTCCGATTCGGGCATCGGAGACGCGTCGAATCAGTACCCAACACGTTCCGTCGGAAGTTAAGTTTCGACGTCAGGAGAGCCATGAGATGCAGAGCCAAGTCGGGCTCCCATTCGCAATTCTGCCTGTTGTTTTTTGTTATTGCCAGCGAGTTTGTTGTTTATGTCATATATCAGTGGTCGGCGACCCGTTTCGACGATCGATACGTTAGATTATATGTGTCGGAGTAATAATGTCATGTGCAGGCATTCCGTTCCATCCATACAAATATCATATAAGGGGACTTTTGTTACGCAATGCAGAGAGGGCCGGCTGACTAGATTCTTGCTGCGCGACGTGGAAAGGCCAAAGGCAAGGCAGAAAATGAATGGATAGGCATCACATACCTACGTAATTTGACAAAACAACATAGATACTATAGTATATCTATCATCTGATAACCTCGTCTCCGATATCCCCCACTCCCCCCTCCCGGTCGTTCTCTCTGTAGGTAGATAGACTAGCTTGAGCAGGCTGCGTATCTAACACCCGAAGACACTAGGTAGTAGATCAGCAGCCATGTCTCCCAAGCACTCAATTAAGAGCAACAAGACGCACCATCACCGACGTCATTCTTATCAGCCTAGATCTGTAGGATCGTCGTCTCGCAGCCAGAGAGGACGCAGCCGAAGCAGGTCCTCCCGGAGAGCTAGGAGTAGTTCCCCTTTACTGCGTTCCCGCTCCCGCTCCCGCACTGCAATCACGCCGTCCCGCTTCAGTTCCCATTCACGGTCCCGCCCCCGGAAACTTCGACATCGTGATGTCCCGATTTACATCCCGTCGAGTGAACAGCACACACACGCCATCCCAATAATAATCGCAGAAGCCCTGCGTCAGCAAAGCCAAGAACATAACGAAGCGCTGGAGCCTGTAAATCTCGGTAATCGACTCCCCACCCCTCCCCCAGATCCTAACCCCAACCCCAACCCCAACAGACAAGCGGCGGCCAGAAATGCGGCCCCAGGGTTAAAACGTCGGCCATCGTCATCACCAGCAGCAGCAAAGGCTCGACGCCGGAGACGGCGGCGTCCCCGGGCGCGACAACAAAGCGTCCCATCAGACCAGGATGAGCCCATTCCACCACCTCAGCCGGAGCCGGCACCGCTGTACCCCGCAGCACCATATTCGTTCTTCGGGATCATCCGCGCGAAGGCAGAGAAAGAGAAACAGGAGGCGGCAGCAAAGAGGAAGCGAGATGAGGAGCGGAGGAAAAAGAGAAAACAGGTAGAAGCGGCGAAGAAGCGCAGGAATGACTGCTGCGACAACGGAGTCGACACCCCCAGGACGGCCAACGCATCACCCGCTGGCCGAAGAGCCATCGACACCGCTGCCGCGGCGATCAAACTCGGCGCCACCCCTCAGCCGGTCGCCGATCCAAGGGTATCCACACGACTACCAATACGACGACGAGCAGGCGCAGCAGCAGCAGCAGCAACCCCGCACGGCGAGCGAGCGCAAGCGACACAAGCAACAGCAGCAGCAGCAGCAACAGCAGCGTCGCAAGAAACACCACCGCCGCTCCGGCTCGCAGCACCACAGGCGGCAGAAGAG
>NQIM01000652.1:0-17233 GCA_003426235.1 Xylaria polymorpha
CTAGATTAAGTTATATCTATTTAATAGCGGTAGGTTAGTAATAAAATTTATAGTAACTATTTGCTATAGGTAGTAATATAGTTTTATAAGCTATAATAGTCTATATAGTACGTAGCATAGATTTTTTATTTTTTTTTTTAATATTTAAAATATTTATATACATAATCTTATATATAGTTTTAAAAATTAGGCTATTAAAAAATTGCGGGTAATTAATTCTATAGTTTTATCTATACTTATATATTTTATAACTTTAGTATTATGCTTTAATTTTAGGACTTTTTTTTAATAAAGTAGGTATTTATAACCGCTTTTTACAATATAATAATTAGTCCTATTCTTTTATATCCTTGCTTAGGTTAGTTTTTTATACTAAATATTTTAGATTATTTTATTCTATAGTTTTAACTTTTTTTAATAAAGTTTTTAGTTTATTTTAGTATAGTAAGGCTATATAATTTTATAAAGGTAAATAGTACTGCTGCTAATATTAGAAACGTTATTATTTTTTCTAATATTATAAATATTGTTTTTTTAAATTAGAAAAATGTTTATTTTATAAAACTATTATAATTAGCTAGTTTTTAGCTCTTCCCTTTTTAGGCCAGTATTGTACTAATTTAAATATAATGTTAGCTTTTTATTTAATTATACTAAGCAATAATTAATAATAAACCAGAAATTTGCTAACTATTACGATTACTTTGCTTATTATTTATTTAAAACTTTAGTAGTTATAAAATAAAATAGATTTTAATAGTTAGAATAGATTTTAATACAGTACTTTATACCTTCGAAATATTGTTGTTATTTTAAAAAGTAGTTAATAATTATTAGCAATTTTTTATTGTATATTTTATAGTTTATTTTTATAGATTTTAATTTACAGGAGTAAAATATAATAGGATATAATTTTTATTGTTATTTTTTGCAACAATATATACCCTAGGGCAAAATCTAATATATTAGTCTTAATATACGCTATTTTTCTAGGTTAAAATATATAAAAATAAATACTTTAATAAAATATTCTTTTAATATTTCGAATACTTTAAATATTTTTTTATCTATTGCTATAATATACAGTTAAGTTTATTTATATCTATAATAAGTTTAGCGATTATAGAAAAGTTATAAATAAAGCAACAATAAAAGTTTGCAAAGCTAATAAATCGTTAGGATTTTTTAAAAACCTATAGCGGTTTTTATTTTAAAATATAGTCTATTTTTTTTTATTATTTTTATATTATTAGTATTAATAATATAGCCTAAGAATTTAATTTTTTATACAGCCTATTTATATTTTTATAAAGTAATAGCTAGGTTATATTTTATTAGTTAGCGTAGTACCTTTCTAACTATTATATTATACTCTTTTAGTATATTCGTATAAATTAATAAATTATTTAAATATATTAATAAACCAGTATTAATTATATTTTTAAAAATATTGTTTATAAAAGCTTAAAAAGTAGCTAGGGTATTTATAAAGCTTATAAATATAACTATATATTTAAATAGCTTATATTTATATTTAAACGCCGTTTTTTATTTGTTATTTTTTTTAATCTATATTAAATAGAACTTTTATTTTTAAGTTTATTTTTAAAAACTATTTAACCGTTTTAAACCAAGCTTATAACTTAGCTATTAGCAGTATTAAATAGTAAATTAAAATAATGAATTTGTTTAGCCCTTAGTAGTTTACTATTGGCCGTAGTAGGTCCAACGGGTCCTTTTTATTTATAAATATTAATAGCGTTTTATATAAAGATGTAGATTTTCAAATACAACTATTTTTAAATATTTTATTAAGCTATAGCTTTAGCGCTTTTAGTTTTTACGTATTTATTATATATAAAGGTTTTTAAAGAGGAGCTTTTTTTTTTTTTAAAAATTAATGCTATAATTTTATAGCTAATAGTTAAATAAACGTTAGGCAGTTTTATTAAATATAATCGGTAAATAATTTTAAAACTGTTTTAAAATAGTATTAAGACTAGCTTAAATAAAGTTTTAAAAAGATTCTATTTTAAAACGTATGCAATATTTTTTACAAAAGTCCGATATAAAAGTAATTTTACCTATATTATTTAAAAAAATAAGTAGGTTTATGCTTTTAAAACTATTAGTATAATAAAATAATATTTTAGTTTTATATTTTACTAAGTTTAAAGTTTAAAAAAGTAAAATAATCTTTTTATGTTTTAAAACTAGCTTTTCTATAAAGTATTTTTTTTATTTTAATTGTTATATATTACGTTAAACATAAGCAATTAATATGCTTAGGGTTGTTTAACTAGTAGTAGTTTTTACTATTATACTTTAAAAAATAATATTATTAGTACTATACTGCTATAATTTAATAATATTTTAACAGAATACTCCTAACTATTATAAATTAACGTTATAATAACAATTAGTTGCGGGCTAGTTTTAAGCTTTAAATAGTACCTTTTAGCCGGTCTTATATTAAGTACTACGCTATAAAAGTTCTGTTTAAGAGCTGTTTTTTTTATTATAAATATTTTTAGTTTAATACTTTTTAGCTTTAAAATCCTATATAGTATATTATAGGAGCTATTTAAAAATCTAAATTAAAATTTAATAAAATATAATATATTTATTTAAGCAGTAGCTGACTTAATACTACTATAACTGCTTTAATTTTTAGCTTTTTTATTTATTAATAACAAAAGTTTTTTATTAGTATTTTTCCGTTTTAATAAAGTAGTTTTCTAAAAAGCTTAGGGCAATTCTTTTTTTATTAACATCTTTTTTAGCAAAATATTTGCAGGTTTAGTAGTTGTTTTTTTTTATAGCGCTAGCAAGCTTTTTTTGTTNNTTTTTATTATTAGTTAATATTAGCTTAGTTAATATTTTTTTAAAGTCTTTTTTTAGTATTAGATTAAAATTTTTATTTTTGTTCGATTTTAANTCTACTATTTAACCTATTTTTTAATATTAAATATTCTTAAATATTCCAAAATTAATTAGCTAANTTTATATTAGTTATAAGATTTTTCTTTCTTTTTTATTTAATTAAAAATTTATAATATTAAATACTATATTTTTATTAATCATATAATATTTTAATAAAATATTATATATACTTATAATAAAGCTTTTATTATATATAAAAAGCTATATAAATAGCCGTAAAAAAACTGCTTAATATATCTATATTTCCTATAATATAGTTAATATTAAAAAAAAATATAGCTTTATAATATTTATAAAAAATTAGTATTTTAAGTTTTAAATATTTAAATTAATAAGCTTTAAAAATATTAATAGTTTTTTAAAATTTATAAAAAGTATTTATTTTAAAGACTTTTTTATAAGGTTTTAATATATATAAAATAATAAAAAGCTTTTAGTTAATAAATAGAGTTAATAGTTTTATTAATTAATTTTTAAAAAGTGTTAAAAATAGAAAATATATTATTGTTAACTAACTAGCGGATATTATTTATTTTTAGCTTTATTACTTAGTATTTAGATTTTTAAAACAAAATAAAATTTAATAAAATTAATAATTTTATTTAAAAAATAATTTAAAAAGGTTTTTTTTTATTTATTTTTAAAAAGAAAAAGCGTTTATTTTATAGTAGAGTTATAAGCTTTTGTTTAATAATTATAGCTTTTGTTTTATAGCGTTATATTTTAGCGCTATAAATATAGTAATAAATATAAGAATATTAAAAGTTGTATTAATAGTTAATATAGCTATTATATTAGTTAAAATATATAAAAGAATTAAGCTTAGTTAAATTTAATAAAAATAAAAATATAAAAAACTATATTAGTTTATAAAAATTAGCAATAAAGATTTTAGTAGTTATAGCTATTATTTTAATAGTTTTATTTGCTATAGTTATTAGTTTTAAAGCTTTTGCTATTGTTAATTTGTTTGTTTTAATAAATATAAAGTTCGATATATTTTTAATTTTTATAGCTATTATTATTAATATTATTTTTAGCGCTAAAAAAGCAATATATATAAATAAGTTAGCTAATATAACCTTTATAGTAGTTTTAATTTTTAAAAGCTTATTTATAATTTTTAAAGTATTTATTTTTAATATTAAAAAAGTAGNAAATGANTTTTTTTTTAAACGCTATATTTAATATTATTATAGAATTAAAGAACGTTTTAAGCGCTATATTTTATATTTTAGTACTAGATAGTTTATTAATATTGGTTATAAATAATAAAATTTTTAATTTTTTAAATAAAGCTATTAAGTTTAAAATTATTAACGTATATATAACCTTGGGTATAAAAAAGCTTATAAATATATTAGAAAAAATAATAAAAAATGGCGTATATATATATGCCGAAAAGGTGTTAAAAGCGGCGAAGTTTACTAAAGTAATTAAAGCGTATAATATTTAGACTAATTATAAAGAAGTAGATTATTTTTAAAAAAAAATTAATTAAAAGTATTTTTTGTAAATAATTAGCAAAAAACTAAGTTAAACTTTTGTAAATATTTTTTTAGTTGTTATAATATAAAAGTTTTTAATATAATATATAATAAGCTATATAAAATAGGACGGATAATTTAGATAAAGAACGCTATTTTTTTGTATATTTTATTTTTATAATATAAAAAAAAGTATATAAGGTTAATAAGGGCTAAATAGTTATTAATTTTAAATAATTAAACAAAATAGTAGTGCTTAATAAATATTTATTACTATTTTAAAGTAAAATTATTAGTAGTTTAAAAAATAAAGGCTANTATTATAGTAAGTAATACTAGTTGTTTTTTTATTAGTTTTTATATATTTAGTATATTAAAATCGATTTATTATTATTAGCTTTTAAAGTTTAGAACGTTTTAATATAGTAATAATAAAATATTATAATTTACTTGCGTATATATAGCAGTATATAAATTAATTGTTCTAGCTTTACGTTTATTTTTATAAGTATTTTATTAATAACGTTATTATTTATTTTAATATATTTAAAAATATATTAAATAATTTATTAAACTAATATTTATGCNTATTTTAAAGCAAGAATATTGTTATATTACTAAAAAAGTTTTTTGTTAGCTACTTTTTTATTAAATTGCTTAGGTTTTTTATTAATAGATTTAATATATTTTTTATAATAAATAAATTATAAACGTTTAAATAGTTTAACTTTTTTTGTTTACTATAGTTTTTAAAGCAGTATTTAAGGGCTAGTAGTTTTTTTTATACGTTTATTTCCTATTATACTTAATTAGCTAGACTTTTATAAAATCAGAAAATAATATTATTAGTAAAAGGTTGTAAAAAAGGAATAGTTATTAATAAGAACCCTAAGCGTTATAAATATTATATAAAAACAACATACTATAAGCTAACTAAAGCTAAAAAAGNTTTTTTNTATATAGTATAAAATATAATCTATTTTAAAACTATAGTTTAATATTATAACCTAAACAAAACCTTTTATTTTTAAATTAATAAGTTATATAAGCGTAGCTTTAAAATAATATTATTCTATATAATAAATAAATATAAATAGGATTTTAAAGCTAATATATTTATACTTTTTATAAAAGTATAGCTTATTATATATATAAATCGTAAGTTATTTAAATATAAAATCGGCTATAGATTTTTTAAAGTTAAAAAATAATATATTTAACTATTTTTATTAAATATAAGCTTTAGTTAAAATATAGCTAATTTTAAAGCTTTAAATAAATAAAATATATAATTAATTTATTGTAGTAAAACTAACCGTATTTGTTTTTTTTAATTTCTTTTATTTCTTAAACCTTTTTATAAGCTTATTTATATTTAACGTTAGGTTTCTGCTTTATTACTTCGTAATATAGAAAACCTACGGCCATAATGCGGTAACATGATCTCGGAACGGAAGTACTTTTATCCTAGCGGCGCTAGACTCTTGCTGCCGGCATGTGTTTCACCAAGAACACCTCACTGTCGACAAGATCGACAGAGTAACGAATTCGATACTCTCTGGCATATGCGTCCCAACTGCACTCATAGTTGATCCAGTAGTGACCATCTGGTCGTGAAGTGAGATGAACCACACCCAGTTGTTTATTGCTTTCTAACATAGTGAGTCTAGGTACAACCGCCCTTCCAGAAACCTCCAATGGACGACACCATTCAATATCCGCTGGGCATCAATCGCCAAGATGTGGTGGGACTAGGCATTACAGCATTGGTCGCCCGCCTTGATGCTGTTATCAAGTTCGCCCGGCGTACTGAGCTACCATTGCTCGAGAGAGAAAAGGCCATCTACGAACGCCTCGGACACGATCACGATGGGGTTCTCCGATATTATGGAAATTTAGGGGACGCTCTTATCTTACAATATGCCTGCCATGGCTCTATAAGGCAATACTACGCCAGCCAAGCCAAGTCGGTGTCGCTCTCACTACAACTTCGCTGGGTTGAACAGATCACGGCCTCAGTCGCTTTTATCCATTCCAGAAATGTGTTACATGGGGATATCTCCTGTAACAACGTCTTGCTTGATGAAGGCCTTAACGCAAAGCTTGGCGACTTTGCTGGGTCTTCGATGGATGGCCAAGACCCTCTCATATGCTATGAGACCAGTCACGAACATCCTGAGATTATAGGCATTTCAACTGGAAGTGAGCTCTTTGCTCTTGGTTCTACCTTCTATGAGATAATGACAGGATCCAAACCATGTAAAGAGTTGTCAGATACGGAGATAATCCGTGCATATAAAGAAGGGAATTATCCAAGTCTGGTCTCTTTAGCTGCGTTTAACGATACCATTCATAAGTGCTGGACTAAAGGCTATGCAAGTGTGGATGAATTATTAGAGGATGTGAAGGCTGAAGGTATGAGTTTTCAATTATTGAGATGTGCAACACTGATAGTTCCTAGTTACTACCAAGTCCAAACTTGCCGCACCATTCCATTCATCTGCACTGCGACATACCACCGCATTCCCAATAGCCCTTACTCTCATGTCCCTGCTTCCTATCCTGTTCTGGGCAAGAAACCGGCGTTAAGTAGTCTATGTCTTGTGTTTTGAGCAAATATTTAAGCTGTCTTAATCGGCAAGGTTATACCTGTGGAAGCTCAGGCGGACATTGAGGACAATCGCCCGGCCTTTTCGATGACCCCATCACAAGCACTTTACCGCCTTTACCTTTAGCTGGCGACGCATCGGCGCAGTAGTGCCCATTCGCGATTTAGATGAATATGCTTGGGTTCGGCTCTGCATTTACTGAAATAGTACGACTGGTCAAAATAGTGACACATCTTGTTGGAGATAAGAGTAAGAGGGTTTGACGAAGTAATTTTGGTTTATTGTAGAATTAATCACTTGGGGGTGTTTTTAGCTCAGAATGTACCCTTCGATGTTCACAGCGGACTACTCCAGCTATATACCTGTGAGTGGTTGCCACTTACCGTACCAATTCACCATGCGGGCACATACTGAGCTTTGGTCTACCTGACTGGTTCGTAATGTTGCTGCTGCAGATATTGAGTAGCTTGCGGGAGGCAGACATGCATTAGAATTATGCAAAGTAGTTACGATGCATGCGTCCCGCTGATATGAACTGATCTGTGAGACACCAACTTGAGCTTGAGTCTAAGATTCCCGATTTGCGCAAGGGTTCCTTATCTTTCCCACACCGGTTCTGCAGAATTCAAGTACCCTCTCATGCCCACTAGCTAGAACGTGTGTTTTATTGGTGCCCGTGTTGTCTCGTGTCACCAACAGCTGCATAAGCGGGATCAGGTAAGGTAGGGTACATCCTTAATTTACCTCCACCTCGAGCAAGGTAAGACTTTCGGTCTATAGCAAAAGCGGGGTTACCAAGCATCTGACTAAAAACAGCAGGTGGGGATCGTTTGTTGTTGTATAAATGTCCTAGGTTGGATTTTTAAATATAAAGTTCTATTATTTAAATAAAAACTTAAACCCTTTTAAAGAAATATTTATATATGTTGTTTAACTGTTAATATTTTAATATAAATTAAGTTTAACCTTAAAATCTATATAAAAATTTTTAAAAATAGTTTAATTATTATTATAAATAATAAAGTGTTTAGGTTAAATATAATAGTATTGCTTTAATAGTAGTAAGTAGTAAACTAAACTAAAGCTTAAAAAAGGAGTAAAAAAAGTAGAAAATATACTTAAAAATAATATAAATATATAGGCTATATTTAGTAGCTTAAAGTAGTTAAAAGCTGGCTATAATAACTTATTTTCTTTTTTTAGCTAAAATTAGCCCTAATTTTATATAATATAATATATAAAATAGCTTATTAAACCGTTTATAACTAAATAAAATAAATAATTAATTTAATTAAGTAATTAATAATTATATATAATATATATTTAAATAGTTTTAATATTTATTTATATTTGTTTATATTTATATAGTTGTTATATAATTTAATTGTTTTTTATATTAATTATACGCTAATTTTTAAATATAAAAAATAGGTCCTTTTTATGCTTTTTTAAGTTTTATAGTTACTTTTTTTATTTTTATCTGTTATTATCATTTTAATTTTTTAATTTAGCTTTATACTTATTTTTATTTATTATTTATATTATTTGTTTTATTTCTTTTATTTAGGAATATATTTTTTATTGTTATTACTAGTTTAAGTATTTTTATAATTATAAAATTTAGTTATTTACGCTATACTTTTTACTATTTAAAAAACGTTAGTTTATTAAAGCTATTTTAGCTATACTTAGTATTTTTTTAGCTTAAAAATAACTTTTTATTTAAAATAGTTTATTAGCTTAATAACCTAAGCTTTTTTTATATATTAATTATATATATAAATATAATATTTATATTTTAAATAANNAAATTTAATTTAATTTTATATTAATATTATTATTAATTAAATTTTATTAACTTTTTATTAATATTATAGTTTAATATTAACTTAGTTAAATAAATTATTTTAATAGTTGTTTTATATTTTTAATATTATAGTCACAACCCTACACTACGGGTAGTGTGTTGTGCTATATGTAGTAGCTTAGTAGCCAAGTCTGCCACCTTGGTTATTCTGATCCCTTTTGGCGGATTGACCCAATTGGTTAGGTGTGCCTACCCCGTACGTACCACTAAGGCTACTGTGGAGTGCGCGTACGTCACAATTATACTTATTAATATTAGTAAGCTTTATAAAATAATTAAAACATAACATAGAAAAAGTTATTATTTAAAATATTTCGGCTAAATATTATATTAAAAATATAAAAATTTAGTTCTGTTTTTTTTTATAAGCTTTATTATTTATTTAATTTAATAAATATAAACTAAACTAAAATAAATTAATTAACTAATTTTTAAAATTTTTAAAAAAGTATAAAAATAATATTAATAAAAATTAATAAAAAAGCTTTATAATATAAGTTTTTATTAAATATACCCTATAAAAAATCTAAAAAAATTAATAAAATTATTTATAAATATTTACAAATAATTACAAACAATAAAAAAATATTTGCTTTACTTAAGCAAATAATTTAAAATTATTGCTTTATTTTGCTTAGTTAAATTACTTATAAATTAAATTAAATATTACTTAACTTATAGTATACGCTGGGTATAACAGTAAATTATCTGGAATGACCTTTTCGACCTATTCATTGGCAAGAGTCAAAACACAATGCTGTCTTTGTCTATCACACCACTAGACACGGCTTGTAGAACAGTTTCCGCTGGGTTGTCCTCCGAGGGGTCCGTATCACGTCGGAGTCCGAGTCAAGAGCAACCGGGTGGATGACATTGATCGTTTGGAACGCCTATCCAGCAAAGACATGTGGAGATAGCATTCTCAGGTAATGTTCCAGCTGGCGCAATTGAAAGCCAAATCGTAGGAGAGAACCAGGGAGGAAAGCATCTTTAGAAACTCCAAATCAACGGGAGGTATAGGCACGGATATGGAGAATATACATATTATTGAAACTGGCAGGCCGTCACAGTTGCAGCTGGGTAGTAGTTCCGCCGCCTGGCACATCACAACTCGTTATTTCTTCTTTAATATTATATATTCGCTGTATATTCAGATAATTCCAGCAACAACGGCGTGCCTATTAATTCAGCGGATATTACGGATACCTGCCTCTACCGTATAGTATTAATAGTGATGGAATCTAAATAGTAGTACATCAGCGTGCCATTCACTACCAAATACCATGCCTTATAGGATCGTCTAAGTTAAGGTGACACGGTATAATACCTAGCAACAAATCGGTGGCCAGGTATTCCGCAAGAGATCCATTCCCCGTATGTCCCCAAGTTTAATATACGGAGCTGCTCTATCTGCACGTGCTGACAAGGTAATGCGGTAACCCGCTAGCAAGCCGATAACAATGTCAAACTCGCAGTCAGTCATTTTGCCGGCTAGAGAAGCATGTATGTGACACCAAATTGTGATCACCGGGGCTCGTCGCTATTGCGTGGACGAGCACAAGTACGTCACCAGGAGCGGGACCAAGTACAGGCGTTGGATAGGAAATAGCCCAAGAGGTCGACGTGTACTCATCATCGGCCCCATTCCAAGTGTCAGGCCGAACGTTCGGTGATATTTATGTTTCAGTTTTAACTAGGGCGATGAGAGTCTTCTCTCAGTTACCCCGACTGGCTCAACCGAGCGTGCCGGAACTCATCAGCGTGAATTAAGCATAAGCTGTGTCAAGTCTTTTATCTGTCTCCAAGGCAAGCCGAACTAAGCTAGTGCCTTGCCATAAGTTTAAACTACCCCCCTTTCCAAGAGGCTAACATGGTAACCTAACACCGTGGAAGGAAGTCTTGTTAACTATAACAGGCTATGCCCGCTTTTATATAACTATTAGAGATAGATATTTATGATATAAATAAAATAAAATAAACAACTTAAAGTCGACTAGTTATTGTTGTATATATTTTAACACATATTATTAGGATCTTAGTTAGGGGCACGCATTGGCCTTTATTGTTGTATGAAGGTTTAATTTAATCCTGTGTGACGTTTCCTTATATATATTCAGACCATTTATCTGGTGCGATAGTGACAATCGTGACCCTTATCATTTTATCAAGTTACTTGGGAGAGCTTGAATGGCCGATGGAAGCTTTGCCTTATATCACCGATGTACAACCGTTTGCCACAGCTATTCCCGGGGAAGGAAATAAAAGCCGAAACGACTAGCTGGGTGACTGGTCAGATATTGGCTTACGTGTCCTTGTGGTTGTTAACTTGTATGACTTCGGCAAACAATAATGGCAGTTGGTCGTGCAACGCATCATGTTTAGGTCTTAACCAGGGAGCTTATAGAGATACAGACAAAAGTACAGGAATACGAATGTTTAATAAAGGTAGAAGGTGTTAAATAGCTAAATGCTTTTGCTAAAAAAAACGTTAGGATCTCAGGTATTAAGGGTATACAATGACATCTATCGTTATGCAGCGGTCTAATTTGGTCCTGCGCAACGCCCGTCTATGTATATACATGCCCTTTGTTTAAGTATGATCACGGTGATTGGAACTAGGACCTCGTATGATTGGACTTTAAACGTTCTTACGCTCAAGGACGAGGTTTATGTGCTAAAACTTTTAAATAAGGGCATTGAAGCAGTTTAAAAAGGCTACTAGTAAAGCAACTAGGTTCATTAAAATTATTTGTCGTAAATTAATATTCAAAAACAACAACTAATAAAAAACGAAGTTGTTAAGCTCACAAAGTTTAATTGTCATAATATGAATCCCTAACTGTCGAACATGTGTTAATCGGGGCCACGGACAGACCTTTCAATCCTCCACTGAGTTTGCATGTCACCGCCAGGTAGCATTTTCCCCAGGTTAGCAAGCATTGCCCACCGTAGCGGCATTCGACCACAAGCAACAAGGAGTGCTTGGGTATTATCAACACCATCCGTGGTTGGGAACCAGACTCTCTCGAAGATGTTGAAACCAATGTTCTGAAAGCCAAGCCCGCTCCTCTTCGCGGCACAACTCGCGAAGCTAGAGGGAAGAATGCTGACGTCGGAGAAGTCGATGACTACGGGATTTCCTGCGTCGTCGATCATGAAGTTGTCGGGCCAATAGTCCGATTGGCAAAAGACCATGGGCTCGAGCGACAGACCCACAATTCTCTCAGTACTTCTCGCGAGTTTCAAGAACTGGTCATGATTAATTTAGTCTTGTTACTCAGTCTATACCTTAGTCCAAATCGTGAGGAATTGTAGAAACACCCAACAAGTTAGAGTAGAACTTACTTCATTAAGATGGTTCTCTAGTTGTTCGACGTTCTCATAATGTCTTGGTGCTTCTTGTTCATCGAAAAGCTCATGTCGAATACGTCCCCCATTAATAGCAGCCGGGCGAGATCCCGAAGCAATAGGGATGCGGTGAAGTTCGCTAAGACTTAGGCCAACTTGGTTCATAACATGCTCCTTTTCTGCCTCGGTCTTAGCTTCTTCTATACACTTTCTCGCAGTACGTCCCGGTATGTATTCCATGACGATATATACCGTACTTTTATACCGGAAGGCATAAAAAACTGCTGGAGCCCGCACCGAGGATCCGAGGGCCCGTAGTTCATGGTATGCTCTATTTTGAGCTACAACCTCGTTCCAGATAACCGCATAACCGTATTTGACCCAGAAGATTGGTGAATCCGAAGGCAGCGTGGTGTTTCCCCGTCCTGTGTTCACAGGGCAGAGATCAAGAAGCTCGCTGGAGGTAGGAAGGTGAACGTCGGGTGGGGGCGGGATGCCAACAAATTCCTTATTAATCGGACAGTCATCACCTTGCGGCGCCGGCATCGACATTTTGATTTCAATATCGGGGGTTGACTTCCAAAGACTGGATTTTTCTTCGAGGTAAAATGTCAAGCTTGGTATTCTCCGAGTTGAAAGTTTAGGCAGCCATCCTGTTATTCCTACCTAAATGTAAATACGAACACAAGCATGGGCTATAGAAAGAATCTCCCAACCCCACCATACAGTCATAATGTCTCACGAGTTAGGATGCATAAGTGTAGCGTAGTGCGTGTGTTGCAAACGTACGAGGCATTGTGTGTGAGAATACCTGCACTACATCAAGGGAAAGAATCACATGGGCTACGGTACTATCCTAATTAATTATGGTGTGTGTGTGCTGTTTAATGTTGATTTGCAGCTTACCCTCACCCCGTGGTAAGGAACAGGTACCACGACATTAATGATTTCGGTGAAGTAAATAGGTGTGTACAGTAAAGTGTAAGATACTGTTGAGTAAGTTTGTCTGATCAGCATATAATGACGATTTTAATGGACCGGCATCTATTACACAAACGTACTGCTATCCGCGAGGCATTTAATTCATTTAGAAGCCCAGACTAGTTTGCTTATATGACACCCAAGTGTAAAACCTTATGAGAGCAGGTAGTGGAAGGAATAGACCCAATCATTCTAGGTGGTTGTGTTCCTATAGCTAGCTTCCGTGCTACAGTAAAAACATGACCAGATTGTTTCTGGGGCGGTCACTGTGATTTGCCCTCACTGTTTGGGCTCGGATGCCAGCGTATGTAAATCATGCCCACGGGCAAATGGTTTGACAAGCCATTAAGATAATAGTATTGCCACCAATTTCTATTATTTAATTATCGCACTGTTATGTGATCTCCACTGCTTTTTTAACTCACTGATGCCAGTGTTTTCTAATCATCAGTTTAGATCTATCTCAACAGACAATTCTTCTGACATGGGTTCTGCGTTTACCCCCTTAGTCTTCGGCCCTGATGGCTATTCATTGACCGTTCATGGGAGACAATCGATACCCCAGATGTTTCGCAATATGACAATCAGCAGTGTCTATGTCGAGTTCTTACAAATAGATTCTAATGACACCCCTGCCCAGCTGCGAAACCTACTCAAGAATCACGCCATCATCAAGGTCGATTTCACCTCACAATACGGGGATACCCAAGGTGAAAGTTATGAGGGTGCACGTATCAACCTGCAAACTAACGTCCAGCTTTCTAACGGGAATTATCAACCTGGCGAACTCTTCGTAAAACCGGCCCGGTACCCAGCGGCATCCAACAGCACGGCCCGGACATGTCAGATTGACTTCCGGGAGGGCATCACGCTTGACCATTTGCTCTGGGTTATCGAACACAACCATTTGCAGTACTTCTCCTTTGTAGTACTGAACTACAAATACTATGGCTGCCGCGATTTTGTGTAAGAATCACACCAGCCTAACCAAACAGTCCTTTGCTAAGCAGAGAGTCCATGGCACATTCTTCACCCCTTGGGATATTAGAATTCAACTAAACGAGCAACATACAACTATTTGGTTTTTACTAATGTTCGCTTGGTTATAATCTAGGACCCAGGTAGTATATCAGTTATTTCTCCAAGGTTATACAACAGGAGATATAATTAGCACCTACCCAAGGGACCCAGGGCTACCAGCGAGGGTGACCAATATATGCCAAGCCATTGGATATCGCTATATGTCTAACCCTATTGGAACGCCATATGTTTGTCCTATCGAAAGAGGGCGTTTCAGCTACTACCATCGGATAGAGACACCCGGCATGCCGTACGAAAGATGAGCTTTCCCAACTATCGGGAGAGACCTCTCGTAAGTGGCAAGCTTTATACTCCAGGCGAGATTCGATAAAAGAATGCAATTGAGGCCGTCAGAAACATTTTCCCTAGCGTATAACAGCACAAATGGTGTGGGGATCGGACTAAATGCGTCAGCGATTCGACTACATTATTGACTTGATGTGAGAGAACGGTGCAAAGAACTTGCTTTTGTCGGGGGCACGGCTAGCTAGTAATTGAATTGATTGCAGCTTGAAGCACTTGAAGACACAGCATATAACCTCAATAAAAAGCAAAACTTGAATATATAAGTATGCCGGGATTAGAAAAAATAACCAGGATAGAGAAGGCATGAATAAATTATTGTTCGTTCATTCGGACGTGTAAGCGTTGCACCTACTAGTGGCCTATATATCGATGTTCCGCAACCTACGATGTAGAATCTAGGCTAAACAACTTGGAAGTATATTTGGTGAAGCACGGGCGGCAGATAGATGGAAGGGTAGCGGTGTAGATTGGCTCTATTGTAGGAAAGGCAGCTCTTGGATTCATGCATATGTATAGGGTTGCAACCGTGTTGGCTGGGCGTTTCTAACTAGGTATATACAAGTCTATTTGTTACACGTGAGCCTTGTAAAAAGTAAATAGGAATAGCATAGAGGTATGTAGGCGAAGGTAATCCTTATTAGGCAAAAGGATCTAGATCAACTTCGAAAGCCGGTGCTAGAGATATAAATAGTTGTTGGTACCACAACAGCGATATCACGGAAATCTCAATATACACAAACTAACACAACACACAACTAGATCAAAAGCAAGAAAAATACATCTGAGTTTATTGTGGTGGGTAGGTATTCCCCCTCGTACAGTCCAAGCAAGCTAGCTAGTTATCCATCTACTCATGACAGATGCTGGTAGCAGCTCGCCGAGCCGACGAACGTGCAATACGTAGAGCATTATTGCTCGCAAACACGCCGCCGAACAAATTCCTTTTAAACGCCCACGAACACTACATTCTCCTGAGACTCAATAACAATGCGAATGTGGTATCACATGGGTCCACCGCTGAATGGAGCCCGTCTTGGTGGTCAAGTCATCATATCTCGTAATCCGCACGGTAGCTGTGTGCAGTGGTAGAAATAGCAGCCATGCGCGACAGTGAGCAAATATATGTGTTCCTGTCCTGCACCCCCTGTCCCAGTGGACGTATGCTGTTACTATAAGTCATCGTCGTAGAGATCCATTAGTTCATCCGGCAGAAGCGCACCGGGATGGCATTCACCACAGTTCTCGCATACCATTGGGTCATCATCTTCATCAAGGACGTCGAACATGGTAGCTTCTTCCTCGGCATCTGCCCACGGCATGCCACTGAGACGATCAAACAACTCCCACCTACGTTCGTTTCCGTCTAGCTTGATCGGTACCTTCTTCCAGATGGTTCGGCACGAATGGAATGGGGAAAATGGGGGCTCGCCTTCATCGGGCGGTACTGCTGGAAACTCGGCCCAGTTATGTCTGTGGTAATCTTCGTCGAAGAAGTGGTGCTCATTCAGCGCACGCATTCCCCGAACCACCTTGGACGGGTGATCGCACACAGGGAGAACGCAATGTAGCATGCGGACACCGTCTTTAACAGCCACTAGAGTCGGAGCATGGTCAATCAGAAGGCCCTCGTCCTTCAGCAGGCCGGAGAGCTCTGTGCTCACTCGGAGTCCACACTCATCTGTTGGGACACCAGTTAGGATGACTTCATTCAGCATGCAACCCAGCTGGTGTGAGGCCAAATCATGGAGTTGTTGAGGTGGATACTGAAGAAGATCGTTGATGAAGTTTACGAAATCGATGCGGAGAGACTCAAGGGCAGGGAATAGTCTCGGGCGAGGCTGGATGGGCGACGCTTGGAGGCAGGATCGTAAGGGGGGAGCATGGCCTCGAGAAAATCGATGAGTTGATACCAGGCATAGGCACGAAAGCCACGACGAGCTAGCGTGTGTTCCTTGGGGCGTCGCTGAACAGCTAGCTTGACAGAGGATTTGAGGCTGGGATGATAGGTTGCTGGTAGTCGGTGCACACGATCCTCATCGTCGTAGAATCTAGCGATAAGGCGAAACGTGACATGGCGAATATTTCGGCGATAAGTTAGATCAAGTTCCGCAAACTGTCTCAGGCTGGCAGGGCTCGTGAACAGAAACGTGTTATTGGACCACAGGAGTTTAGTGCCCTCGAAACGGTATGCTCGACACGTCGCAAGAAAGTGGATGGCAATGTGGTTTCGTTTTCCCTTCTCGCGTGGCAACATGCGCTCGGGTCTACTCTTGCAGAGCGGGTCAACAATAGGATGAGGACTAGTTAGAGCGTAGGAGAGCACTCTAAGCTGAATCTCGACTGGTAAATGGGGAAGTTTTCTCTCCTGGCTCTTGCTAGAACGTGTGACGCGAGACGTCTTGGTACGAGTAGGCTTGGGCTGATTCTTTTGCCACGAGATGCCATGTTCGCGGAGCATGCGTTTGAGGTTTAAATTCTCATCCTCCAAGCGGCGATTCTTGGCGCGTAGGGGTTGGTTGTAGTATAGCTCGGCCTGATCAGACTGATCACGCACTCCCAGGCCGGCCATGACGCATTCTGAACAGGAGGTCAGCGGCTGAGTTTGCCGAAAA
>NQIM01000653.1:0-17170 GCA_003426235.1 Xylaria polymorpha
CTTCGACCATACTCGGACATCCATCATCCCATTATACCTAGAAATGTTTCAGGAGGGCTTTCTATCTAGACCCAGGAGTCTCCCCNACGNAGCATAGCTAGAATACCGGACTTTAGAAGAATAAAAATGGTTAAAACACATTTTGGGTTAAATACATAATAATTATGTATAAATACCAAGTTTCCTTGGCACTTAGAGTACACCTTACCACACCCGGATGGTGTGGAGAAACCGTCTACTCGTTGCTCTTTTACAGATATGAGACTATCTGACTTAGATCCGCGATTACCCATTCATTGGTTTATACCAATAATCTCTAATGATGTTACTATACCTTTAATTATTAATAAAGCCACTTTAAAAGTTTCCTTAAAAAGCTTAGTTATTAGAGCTTTAAGGAGTCCCCGGAGTTTGGTTTCTATTCACAATGCTTTATGAAAAAATGCTCAAAATATAGCCATAAAGAATAAAGCTTCAGAGACTATAAATAAAAGAACACCGAAATTTAATCCCTTTTGCACAGCTAAAGTATGATTTCCTAAGAAAGTCTATTTGTTAATAATATATCACTATATTAATCGGACTATATCTTATTTAATGGGTTTTTTTAATAACGCATAAAATTTTTACATGTAGTCTCTGAGGATCCTACTAGGATAATTATACGTCCCCTGGTTTCCTGCTGATTGTCTTATATTATATAAGGTATTCCAGCATATAGTAAAATTTAAAGAGAGCACTTTATAATACATATATATTTAAATTTTTTTTATTGAAATTTTACTAACTTGTGTATGCTTAGCTAGAAGCCGCCCAATATCGGTTAGCTAAAAAAAAATAAACCNNCTAANNTTGTGTAGCCTGAGGCTCCGCATCTAAACCTATTAAAGATCTAATCTCTAATCTACCTTTTATAGTAAGATGTTCTTTGGATATTATAATATAGTAAACAGTACTTCATTTCTTATAATTATCTCATTTTTCACCTAATAAGGGATATTTTTTAAAATAATTTATAAGTAACTGGATATTTTCTATAGATGTTACAGATAAAGATAATACCTCTGAATTTGATTTATTACTATTATAACTTTTAACATTACATCTTAAAAACGAAGCTAAATTTTCCATAAAAGGTGACATATCAGAAGATGTAGGCTTATCGTATGCACGTTGATCTAATCTAAATTTTAAACTTACACTTTCACTTACAGATCTTTTACGAGTATCTGATTTAGGTTTACTTTCCACATATTTAATTCCAAAATGCCCATCTGCTTCGGTAAAACCTGTAAGTCAACTATTATCTCCAAAATTAGAAGTATCTAATAAACTTTCTGCTATATTTAAGGAATATTTAAGATTAAAAGATTTAATCAAATCATTAAATCTTTTATTTTTAGGTGTTCTTAGTTTACCATGCATTAAGTTAATACAAAGAAGAATTCCTTCTTTATCCCCGATAATATAACGAAGTGTACTAGTACCTGAAGTTTGAAAACGACCTATACCTCCTAATTCTGACTGAAGAAAAGCATACATACCTATATTATTAACATGTGAAGTAAACACTATTCTAGGATTAAGTATTCTATTCATGGTTGTACTTCCTAAACTAGGAATAGAAATAGACCCATCACCCTCTAAAAGACCTGCTAAGTAATAACCTAAACTATTTTTATCCTTTATATAAAGGAAAGATTCACCTCTAGGATGTAAGTGTAAATTTGAGTTATAAGTACTTAAAGCTTGTTTTACATCTTCAATAGGAAGAGCTTTAGCTGTATTTAGAAAAAAAATTTAAAAATATATTGTATTAACCGCGCTAAAAGCGTGCCGGTACCCTCTGTTATAATATCACGAAATCAAAATGCCATAGAAAATACTACCATAGCTAAAGCTGAATAAAATATATTATATGCACCACTAAAACTATGCATAGATAGCGCCCCACTAGTAGCTAAGCTAAATAAACTTATACTTGTGTACATAGGCCAAGGTGAAGGTGATACTAGATGGAAAGGATGATCCTGAAAATTACTTCTTACTAATTGAGTCATTTTTATCAATATCTTATTTTTATTATTATACATAGTATCTAATTTTAAAAGAAAGTATCTGTACACTCTTAAGAGATAGGTGACTTGAACACCTAACCTTCCGTGTGTAAAACGGTTGCTCTACCATTGAGCTAATCTCTCTTATATTTTTTAGTTTTTCGGTTTTATTGTTATAACTATTGCACCTACCATTGCTAATAATAATATAAAACTAGCTAATATTAATCACATATTATAATTAGTATATAATACATTACCTATACTAGTAATATGACTATTTTTCTATTNAAATTACCCGTCCCATATTTTGCTGGTTACAAAATATATATCATGATTATATAAATTTAAATTTATTTTTTTAGTGTTCAGATTTAAATAAATATTTTGTAAAATATGATTTAAATTATAATAATTATTTATAATAGTAATATTATAAGGTAATAATTGGAAAACTGGATAATTAAAGGATACTGCTATAGCTATAGCTAAAAGTATACTATTACTAGTATTACTTTGTAATTCACTAATTCTAATATTTATTAACATCAAAATAAATAAAAATAGTATAGAAACTGCTCCAATATATACTATTAATAGGGTCGAGTTGAAAACAACCTTTAATGGCTGTTCCAAAGCTCCCTCCAAACCCTGCGAGATAGTTGCCCATCACAAGGCTTTCCAACAGCTAAAGAGTCTATGACTTATCCATTTCCGCTTCCCTTTCTGATATTCCCTCCAGGAATACGTTTATGGGTACGGCTGGATTTCTTCAATTTCCTTTATGAATCTGAAGATGATGATTCCTGCAGAGCGGGATTTGCTTCCGAGTCAGGGCTCTTATTCTGTCCTTGAATTTATCATTCAGTGGCTTAAGTAACTTAAACTCTTTACATGGTGCATTTCTACGTTCATGTCGGAACCACAGATTACACAGTTTTCTTCTAATACTCTTACACCTTTGTTAAATCTTCATCCCATTTGGGCCAGTGGATTACGATCATAAGATCTGATTAATCCCTGTTTAAAGGACTTTGTGAATTCTTTGATTCCCTCGGGGTTCTTCAGTAGTTTAACAAATCCGGTTCTCAGTCCGGTCTTACTTTATTTGGCAGAGGTCTCGGAGTGTCTTTATATTTGCAATATAGAATACCTGGTATAACTTTCTCAATCTTCAATGATACATCCTTCATATCATTTTGGTTTTTGCTATTTTTTCATTTTGATAGCATTTCCTCTGTGACACCAATTACAGAACTTTTCTTGCTTGATAAAGGTCTGCTAAGATCCGATCCTCCTTTTGCAAATACTTGAGCGCTGGTGTTAAGTTTGAATTTTGTAGCAAATAGTTTTGCCGCCGACATTCTCAGTATAAAGCTGATTCTGGCTACAGCTATTCTTCGGTTACCCGCTAGCGCTCATCAGTGGGAAATTCCTCTTATGATACTATTTATACGGTGATTTATTTCCGATTGGGGCAACGGTATCAGGCTGTAGTTTGGCTTAGCGTTTCCGTTTTTGTCACAAAACCATTCTTTGACAAGCTTAATATCATTTTGTTTATATTAGCATTCANTTTATAAAAAACAACGTAGTGTAATAAAGGTAATATAAACAATAGGTATAAATATTTAATATACCTATTATTAAGAACTAATATTTTATTTAAAAAAAAGGAAAAAAAAGCGTATAAAATATAAAGAAAAGCAGCTAAATATATAAGCAAATACCCCTTATATAAATATTCCTTATAGTTATAGTTATTAAGCAACTGCCCTACTAATAAATACTATTAACCTTAGTAAATAACCTTACAGCGCGCGCTATTTAATACTATATACTATTTAATACTATATACTATATAGCTATTTAGCTATATACCTTTATATAGCCTTAGTTAGCTATATAAATTATATAATTAAAGGTTATATAATTTATAATAATCCCCTTTTTATAAAAAAACTTTGCCTAAGTTTTAACTATTATATATAAAGCTTTAAAACTGTAGATTTGTTATAAATTTGTTTATATAAGGAATTAAACAGTAAGTTTTTTTAATTAGTATTTTTAAAACTAAAAAGTTTTTTTTTAGTAATAATATTTAGTTTATATATAAAACTTTTTATATTTTTAATTTTTTTTAACTAAGCTAATAACTAATTATATAATTATTTATATTAATAACTTAGCTTAATTAATTTAATAGTTATATATTTTTTGTTATAATTTTTATAATTTAATATTTATAGGTTTATTATTATTTTTATAGTTTATAGTAAACTATTTATTATATATTGCTTTTAATTATTTTTTAATCTATAAAAAAAAGCCTGCTATTTTAGGATTTTTATTATAAAACTTAGCAATTTTATTTAATAAGTTTTTTAGGTTTATTATTAAATATTATTTATTATTATATTTTTAGCTTTTTTATATAACTTTATAATAAAAGNTTATAGTAATAAATATATAATAATAATATTTTATTAACTTTTTATTTTTTATTATTTAAATCTAAATTTATAACTTTTTAACTAATTAATTTAATTTTTGCTTTAATAATAGGTTATTTATATATTTTCTTAATCGATTTATATAAAACTAATAACTTTTTTTATTAATTATTTAATAGCTTTAGCTTAAAAATATTTAAGTTGTTTAGCTTATATTTTAATAATTTTATAATAGTTTTTAGTTATATAATAATTTAGTTTTTCATTTAGCCGGTTTAACTGTTTTTTCTTTTTATATAAAATATAAATATAATTTTTAACTATAAAATATAGGTTTTAATAATATTTATTAGTTTATATTATTATATAACATTATATTCTTTTAACTTATTATTTTATTATTTTAATATATTTACAGATTTACTATATAAATACCTAGGCTTTTTTTAGTTTAGTTTTTTTTAGTTTTTTAATTAATAAACTATTTAATATATAATTTTAGTTAAATTAGTATATATATTAGTTAACTTATAAATATTTTTTTAAAACTTAATTTATTTAACAATTTATATAAGTAATAATATTTATATAATATTTAAAATAAACAATAACTTAAAAAAATTAAAAAACGTTTAAAAATACTAATTATATAAAAAAAGCAAACAGAAGTTTATAATTAGTTAAAATACTTTTATAAAGTTATAAATATAGTATTTAATATTAAAACATTAAAAATTAGGTTAATAATAACTAAAATAGTATTAATNAAAAAAAAAATAATATAGCAACCTAAAAAATAGCCTATTAACTAAAGAACGGTTGCTTAGGGACAGGTATTTTTATACTATTATTTACCCTATTATATTTATATATATTAAATATATAGCTTACAGACCATAAACCCTAGCACTTAGTTCTAATATAACTTAGTCTTTAGAATAGATCTTTTAGCCTAATATAGCAATTGTACTAGATTACGGGTCACCTCTGAGGAAAGGATTTGCAAGCACATTCCTACACCGTACATCGT
The DNA here is from genome assembly GCA_003426235.1 of Xylaria polymorpha. Classification (NCBI taxonomy): domain Eukaryota; kingdom Fungi; phylum Ascomycota; class Sordariomycetes; order Xylariales; family Xylariaceae; genus Xylaria; species Xylaria polymorpha. The sequence goes on from NQIM01000653.1 coordinate 5,541, forward strand.
TTGTTGTATGCATACCGCCACCTCCCTAGGTACATACCTACTACTGTAAGGTACTTGCGTACCTAGGTACTAACCTAGTAGGTATCTGTAGGCCATGTAGGTAGGTACTGTACCTCAGCGTGCAGGAGCCGACCGACTGACCCGAGACCATCCAGAGAGAGGGAATGAATTCCTTTCCCATCAACCTTGCAGAAATCTCCTCCTTTTCACATGCCATCATGCTATATAGAGCCAATCAGCAAACAAAACCAACAGCAACACACATCATATCTCTTACTATATGACTGTAATTGTATAATCATGGGATCATGAAGCTCTTGGTCTCACCTTTTGCCATGCCACATCGTCGACTTACCGCTATTGCAAGTTGCGGCGGCTAGGCCACTTCCGAGCGTCCGTCGACTCGGTAGTATCAAAAAAATATATATATTTATTTATTTATTTATTATTAAATTTTTTTTCCAAATTTTCCAATTTTCCGATTCTTTCCAAGGCGAGCCACGTACTACCTACCTACCTACTACTGTCTGTGGTGTACCCCCAGGAGCTGTGCGCTCTGCGCTGTGCGCTGTGCCTGGGGTATTAATTACTGTGCGATGCTCGCGTGCGTGCATACATACATACTGTACTTACGCTACACTACCTACCATACTATGTAGCTCCCCACGTACCTACATGTAAGTCACTTACAGGTAGGTAGGGACAGGTAGGGACAGGTAGGGACAAGGCAGGGACAGGTAGGGATGTTGGGCTTCGTCAGGGATTACCCTTCTCATCGTCTTTTCGTCTTCTCGTCTTTTTTCGTTCCTGGTCCCTTTTCGGTCCCTTTTTGCTCACCTTCCGCAGCACCGCGGCCGTGACTTGGCTCACCCTACCCGATCTACGGTACGGTATGACCTTACCTGTGGTACTAGGGTGGTATCGTCTCGTCTTATAGCCCACCACTTGAGCGAAATGTCGTGTCCCAGCCGAGTTTCTCATTATCGAGTGCAAAACGGTGTACCCCCCTTGTCGCGGCCGAGAGAGTACGGCTCTTCCTGCTCTCGATGATCTTATCGAGCCAACTATTGCTCAAGCCCCTCTACAGCATACAGTACAGCTCTTGCCCGCCGCACCTAGACCAGGCTCGCATCGTCTTTGCAATGGTAATGTGCCTTTCTCGACATCATCCGTGCCAACCCGTTCCCCATCACGGCTTTTCGTCGACAGGGACAGGCCTTGTAGAGACCCATGTCATTTATGTACAGGCCTCGGGCTCTTGGACCAGGCATTAGACGTTAACCATCCAGAGCTTGCTATACTATATGATTTTCCAATGTGTGCATGCTGGCCTACGATTTCTTGTCGATGGCCAAATGGGGACCTGCCTCTACCGTACGATGTATCTTACTTATTTACAGTGGCCGGGTTGTACGGTATTCCCATACCGTAGCTTGCCCACTCTGGCCTCCAGACTAAGACAGGGAAGCCCTGTATTTCTTGATGTATACTTCTGCTAGCCCTGGCATACGTCTCACTGATATATATGCATATATATATATATATATAAAGATCCAAGCTGCCTCGTCATCACAATCTCGTGCCTCGAGCTTCACTCTAACATCAACGAATGGTGATTAGCACAATCTACACGCAAATATTCACTTGATACTCTCGAAGTTGCTTTCCTGGCTCGTGTCCACAGTTTTCACATCTTCAAGATATGTAGGTTGATTTCCCCCTCCGTCACCCGTCCCTACCTGTAAGATGGTGCTCATTATTCACAGTTGCATCAACTACAGTCCGGTTTTCGAATCACCTACAATGTGCGAGTATACCAAGAACTACTACATATATACAACTTGTCTTGACCCGGGCACGCACTTCTTCCGCACTTCTATAGACGGAAGCCGTAAAGCCGCGTGCCCGAGAGGACCACACGAGCGCTATATTGTTCAACCCGGCCAATGCCCATTATGCGGCTGAGACGATGCTCAGCTAGCTGATGGCAGCCTTGCTACATCATCGGCATGAAGGCTTGCGTATTGGTAGTCGTTTGGTCGCAGGTCGGAGCGCAGGCTTCCGGGCTCCTAGGTTTCAGTGCACAGGACTCATGAATTCCCCGATGCGATGGCAAACCGGCAAGGTTTTTCTCATGCAGAGTCCCCTACTTCTTCTATTTGGAGTTCATCTGGGTTTCCTGGGCAAGGCGTTGGTTTGGGAAGAGAACCTAATCTGCACCACCACTCTCGTGCCTCGAAGGAGTCTTGGCGTGGTGATACCGAATAAACAGCTGGTTGGGTAAATGAGGGTTTCCGGTATATTGGACGACCTACCGAAGGGCCCCGTACAAGAGGTAGAGTGTAATATTGGAAGAGGCGAGACGATAATGCGCGTAGATCAGACCGCATCTACAGGAAGCCAAGCAAGATCCAGAAACCCCGCCTCTGCTATCCGCCTTTGCTATCACGCCTTCAACGATATATTGATGGAAGACAAGCGGGCCTCTCTGGGAGAATGGGGGCTAGTTGATTGATGTGGACATGAGACAAGGGTTTCTATTTCCCTCTCCAGCCTTGGATGACGATGGAATGTGATAGAGGGAGTACGCAGGTACCGCTATTAGGCGGGGGAGTCGCCGCCGCCAAAGGGGCGATGATGGTTATAGGTCGTCTCTCGAAACTCTTGAAATTGAGTCAATTGACATAAGAACCCCGCAACCTCTTCTTCGATTGACCTATCTTGATATCATGGCATGGTTTGTGCGCTATGACTGACACATCAAACCGACTCCTCCAGACTTGCTGTCCTCTCTATCATCCACGAGGCTCGTCGAATCAAGCTGCGCCGCACCCGGACTCGAGCCATGACCAAGGGAAGTCTGGGGCAGGCGTCAGCAGTTGTTTACTTTCGCGTTTTGCCTATATGACTTAAAGCAAGTCATTTAGAGGACGTGTCATCTGACCGCGGCGTCTTCTCACTCAGGCATCACCTAATCAATTATGGCGGCCACGCAGCAAGACACGGAGCTCGATTTTCCCTGGACTGGCCTGGTTTCCTATAGCCCCCNACCCCGGATCTAGTTGGTCAGCAATTCCGACGAGGACCCTCCCAGATGCAATTATAGTGGTTATAAAAGCCTCCATTATAGATGCCCTACCCTGTCTACTGCACTACACAGTCTACACTACACATACCGGTATGCTATATAGCCCTACCGTCCTCGCTGCCCCAGTAGCCCCCACGAAAGATAGTAGATACTTCTTATTGTTATACATGACTACAAAAGCTTCAAATGAGGCCACGCTTCAAGGTTGATAGTGGGGCATCGGTTAAGGCAGGTCCAAGAGCCTTTATTATACCCGGTTTTCTGTATCCGCATGACCGCCGATGGAACCACGTTACGGCCAAACAGACGCAAATACTTGTCTCTTTTTTTTTGAGCTACGGCTTCATTTTCTGCCGTAGTCTAGTTTAACGCAGCTGCTCCAACGGTTCATCTCCCAAGCAGCGAGTGTGGACCGAAAGCTACCTGGCTAGTGCTAGTCATTTCTTGCGCAGGACCAGACCCCTCAAGCCCTTTTCTCCTCCTAACATCGGATGCAAAAGGCGAGACTCTGTCACCTTGGTCTGGTCTCTGCCGCCAGGGCCACGAAAGCAGAGGGCTATATGACCAAGATATTGTTGGCCCAGCCTGCTTGCAGGTGGGATGTTGCGGACGCACCCAATGGGCGGAGGGGCAGCCCTCTTATTAGAGACCTAGCCGTGCGCACAGGTACTGGCTGGGTGTCACGTATCCCGCGCACGAACCGTTGGGTGGGAAAAAACCCCCCTCACCCTCACCCTCACGGATACGTGCACACATCCAGAGCGTGGGCGACAGACATGCGCATAGGCATAGGCATAGGCAGGCAGATAGGTCGAGGGGGGGGGAGGAGGGCAGGATGAGAGGATGAGAGGATGAGAGGACGGGAGGCTGCGGTACTAATAATAAGCATCTGCCACGCGCCAGATGCACTGGGCAGCAAGATTCGCATGTCAACGCAGCAGTGCAGCGCCGGCAGCGTGCGCCCAATGCCTGCGAGATCGACTGGTGCGGCATCTCTGCCGTGCCGTCTTGGGTCGTTTGTCAAGGAGAGGAGGTGAGGGGGGGGGGGAGGAGGAGCGGGAAAAACGCGCGCATTTTACACTACCTACCTAATCTACAGCATATGTAGAACTTGGAAAGAGGTTCATACCGAGCGAGATGTATGATGTATGAGGTACGTATGTATGATGGATGTATGTGTCATGGATGTAGGGTAGGTACGCATGGATGTACACATGGGTGTATGTATGTACATAAGGTAGGTAGGTATCTATGTACCTCATGGTATGTACATCAATCAAACACCTGGGCACATGCATTGAATGTTATGTACGTCCACGGGTATATATATATACCTATTAGGTATGTATGTACCCAACGATATATATGTATGTATATATGTATGTATATATATATAGAGTTTACATATAAGCTGAGGGTAGCCCCCCCTAGCTGACCTAAAAGTATCCGTACATTTTTTAAATTAAATATAACCTATAAAGGACGTTGTCCTATTTTAATTAAATATATAAATAATAAATATTTTATATAAATAAATATATACTGTTTATTTTATTTAAATAGCTATAATAAAAAATAAACTGTTATTTAAAAATATATATTAATTTAACTATTTATTTATTATTAAGTTTATTTATTACTAAGTTTATTTATTGCTAAATTTATTTATTATAAATATTAAAATATTAATAATATATTAATTAGTCCTAGTTACGTACTGACACAGATCCAACCTGTCCGCTGCAGGTCACCTGACTGCAGGTCACCTGACCTTGCCTGCATTCACTGCCACTGCAGGTCACCTGACCTGGCCCCACCTGCACGCACACACACACCTACCTAATATTGCCCCGCGCCCCCGCGCTCCTAGATAGCTTCTTTCCTTTCCTCTCTATCTGTAGATTTTCGTACACAATATAGCACTATTGTTGGAGCCTTGCCTTCATTCGTGTGCCTGCTGTCACAATCTACAGATCACTCTCACACCAAGGCATCGGGACTGCCTTCAAATATCTCCCAAAGAACTGAACCGAGAATTGAACCCTGTCAGAATGACGACTCAAGATGACGAGCGCGCTGCGCTAAAGAGCCTCGCGCGAGACGAGGTGAAGTTCACCCGCGCGGAACTTCAGACCCCTAAAGTACGAAGCGACAAGTACGTAGGCACTACTCCCAAGCTGATGACCAACGCTTGGTTTACTATGAAAGGCCCATATCACGACGTGGGATCCGAGACGGCAGGTCGAGACGAAGATCTCCCCCTCCCCTCACTAGAAGAAATGTTCAAGAGCCTTAACAGACAGGTTACCGACCCTAACTTCATTGGAGGACTCTACGGTGAGGACCAGCGAGCGTTCTACGACACTACCGACCGACTGGTTCAAGACATCGCGGCTGCGGTTACAAGAGCTAAGCCAGCCTTCCCTTTCATTCCCATCACAACCGCCGGCAGAGCCCAGTGGCCCAAGTTCGAAGGAGGATTAGTCGATGCAGACACCTTCGCTAACCTGGCCAAACATCCTGAGGCACTGTTCCAGGAAATGAAAGCTAAGAACCTGCTAATGTTGGCCTTCCGACAACAAGCTCACGACATGCATGACCTCCTCGTCCTTACCAATCGGCGTGTCGATTGCCTCATCGAATGGGCTAAAGAGATGGGGCGAGTAGCCCTAGAAAACGAAGAGGAACTCGACAAATTGATGGCGGATATTGGAGGCGGCGAGACCAACTCTCGATCGGGAAGCCCCGCTCCTGCCGCTGCCGCTTCTACCGCTGCAACCACGGCACGGCGAGCCGAAGTCGCTGTGCAGCGCATTGCGGAGGAATTGGAAGCCTCTCGAGCTGAGACAGAGCGAATCCAGGCTATGCTGAATGAGTCCAATCAGCATATCGCTGACCTTATCTTTCGTCGCGAAGGTGCTCCCGCCTCTACCTCTGCACGCTCCGAAGGAGGAACCCGGAAAACTGCTAAAGTTACTGTCCCTATCTTTTATGATGATGACACCAAGGATACCGTCACATTCGAAGTGTGGCTTAGAAGCATGAAGAACCGTCTGGAAGTCAACCACGATTGGTTCGCCGACAACACCGCCCGTATGACGGATATTGAAGCCCACGTAGGCGGTACCGTTTCCAAGAACTTGCTCCCTTACCTGAAGGACAGCCACCCCGATCAAGTGACCACGTCGGAAGCCTTGTTGCAGCATTTGGAGGAGACCTACCTCGACGTTAACGCTGATGAGAAGTCCAAGGCTGAGTGGAAGTCCCTCGACTTCGACAACTATACCCTAGCTACCTTCCCCCAGTTCAAGACCGACTTCGTGCGCCTGGCTGGCGAAGTACAGCTGGAGAAGGCGAAGTGGAAAGAGAACTTTAAGGACAAGTTGTCCGGCAGAATGCCTAACACCCTCCTCTCGTACCTAGATGAGAACGTGTCCTTCGATCAGTATGTCAAGCTGTGCACTCAGATGGCACACCAAATGCAGAAGACCAACGAGAAGCGCGACGCCAAGCGTAAGCAGGACGCCCCCGCCACTGCCAAACCCAATCGCAACACGTCTCGCAACAACTCGAATCGTAACTCCGGTAACGGAGGTAGCCCTGCCCCTGCCGCCACTCCTGCAGCCAGTCGCACCCCCGGAAACAATCGCAGGCCAAAGTTGGATGCAGATGACGTTCGAAAACTCGCTATGGAAGGCAAGTGCTTCAATTGCCGGCAAGCCGGACACATCTCCCGCGATTGTCCCCTGAAGGGCAACTCCGCAGGCGACAAAGAGGCCCGCATTGCCAACATCGTGGCCCGTTATCTCGGCGCAGCGGAAGAAGCCCCCGAGACTCCCGACGAGGAAAAAGAGTAGCCCTGGGTAAGTTGGACTCCCTCCCAGGGAGAGTATCACGAGAGGATGCTGCTGTGGACGCAGATAGGGTAGATCTGATGGACGAGTACTTGGGTGGGAAACCCCTGTTGTACACTTGTACCATAAGCAGTAATGGACTTTCATTGACCACGAAAGATTCTCTCGGAGATACGGGAGCCGGTGTATATGTAAGCGTGAATGCACCGTTCGCTGAAAAAATATTGAGAATACTCAACCCACACGTGATTACCGATTTTGAGCCTCGACCAGTGACTGGGTATGACGGGAAGGGAGGCCAGAGCATCAATACGGCGCTACTGGTTACGATGGAGATTCAAGGAAGGACCTTCAAAGAGATACCCGTCGTCATCATCCCTGCACAAACACACGAAGTGATCATTGGGAAAATATGGTTCCAGAAACACGACGTCTTCGCCGACTGCAAGAGACACCGACTGGTGTTTCCCCCTAGCATGCCTCCAGACCATTATTCGGAGCACAACCTCGCGATGGACGATGCCGATTCGTAGTTAAAGAACCCTAAGTACCACACCAACATGGAAAAGCGCAATGAGAAGTTTGCCCGCGACAAGGCCCAACGATTGCAACAAAGGAAGGATGCGGAGAAGAGCCGTAGCGCTGCCAAGATATCCATCATACAGCGCGAGACACCCCGCGAACCTATCGATCCGCCCAAAGAACCTCGTCCGTCCCCGAAGCCCTATAGGGACCCCAGGATCGAAGAGCTAGCCAAGATGCGTCGTGCCTTGGAGGGTTGCCCATTGCCACCACCGTCAAAGCCTAAAAAGAAAGTAGAGAAGAACGAAGGTGGGATGTCTACCGATTGGCAATCCGACAACCTGGGTCCTTACCGGATGAGAAGGGATAGTGTTGGTTGGTATAAGGAGAGACTCCCTATGGAAATGTGCAACTTTAGCGCAGAAGCTTTCAAAATGTTAACCCATCGCGACAAGTCAGCGCGCCATGTCCAGATCACTAGTATCCACGAGATGGACAAAATGATCGAGGACAAGAAGGATGGTTTCCCTAAGGAAGAAAAGGAGGAATTAAGGAAGAAAGCCCTCGAAGTTATACCCGCAGATTACCACAACCTACTCCGCACGTTTAGTAAGTAGATTCGAACACCCTGCCGCCACACCGACCTCGAGTGGACCACAAAATCGAGTTCACAGAGGGCAAGTCCGCAGAAGATCTACACCACAGCCCCCTTTACAAGATATCGCTGGACAAATTAGAAGCTGTCCGCGAATACCTGGTAGATAACCTAAGGAAAGGATTCATCGAACCTAGTAATACACCCTACGCCTCCCCCGTCTTATTCGTAGAAAAACAGGGTGGAGGGCTGCGCTTCTACGTCGACTACCGGAAGTTAAACGAGATTACGCAAAAAGACAAGTACCCACTACCGCTCATCGACGAGACGCTATCCCGACTTGCAGACGCCACTATCTACACCAAGCTAAACATACGCCAAGCATTCAACCGTATTAGAATGGAAGAAGGCCAAGAAGACCTGACAACCTTCCGTACAAAATACGGTTCCTATAGGTACAAAGTGCTACCTTTCGGGTTGACTAACGGGCCTGCCACTTTCCAGAGGTACATCAACGACACGCTATTCGATTACTTAGATGATTTTTGCAGCGCTTACGTTAATAACATACTGATCTATTCCAAAAATCTGGACGAACATCGCAAACATATCCGTATAGTTTTACAGCGGTTGCGAAACGCCGGACTACAGGTTGACGTTAAAAAATCCGAATTCCATGTTACCGAAACCAAGTTTCTTGGGTACATCGTAAACACAGAGGGTATACGAGTCAACCCGGGCAAAGTGGAGATAGTCCGTAATTGGGAGGCACCAGAGACGGTGAGAGGGGTTAGATCCTTCCTGGGATTCTGCAACTTTTATCGAAAATTTGTAAAGGAATACGGCCAAGTAGCGGCGCCGCTAACGTATCTAACCCGAAAAAATGTTCCCTTCGACTGGACAGAAGAATGCGATCAAGCGTTCATCAGGCTAAAAAATACCCTCACCTCGTACCCGATCTTGCGACACTACAAATACGGACTCCCCACAAAAATTAAGACCGACGCTTCAGATGGAGTCGCAGCCGGAGTCTTGCTTCAAAAACACGGGGAAGATTGGCATCCTACTACATACTACTCAAAAACTCTACAGAGTAGCGAATTGAACTTTGGCATCGAAAGCAAAAAAATGCTTGCTATGTTTATAGCGCTTAAGGAGTGGCGCCCGGAGCTGATTGGGGGAAGGACAGAGCCGTTTTTGGTAATCACTAACCACGAGGCCCTTGAATATTTTAGCAAAAAACAGCACCTTAGCTCCAGACAGGCTAGGTGGGTTAAAGCCTTTTCCCAGTACAACTTCCTTATCACCTACCGCCCTAGAAAAGAAAATGTTTTAGCGGACGCCTTGATAAGGAAGCATAGCGATCTGGTTACGCAAAAAGAAAAGAAAGAGGCGCAGCGCTATCGCACAATCTTTAAACCTATCAGCAATTCAGTCCGCAAGATTCCTAACTAGATTAAAAATACCACGGAGATCTCCGTTTTGTCGCCGATGGAAACTTTTAAAAACTTAGAAGGTCCTTAACTGATCGATCGCGTGCTAAAAGAGAATCGCGAGGACCTAGGCATGGAGATCTATAGAAAAAAGGCCACGGAGTCGGGTGACTCAGAAGACGCCGACAACCCATGGAAGTTGGAATCCGGTCTAACCACTTACAAGGGCAGATTGGTGGTTCCAGATTTCCCGCTCCTACGTACACGCCTAATACAGGAAGTCCACGATCGCATGCCCACCGCACACCCCGGTAAAAGCAAAACCCGCAAGCTGGTAGCCGCTCGTTATTGGTAGCCAAAACTGGGTAAAAACTGTGACACGTACGTGGCAAATTGCATGAAGTGCCGCCCGGCAAAAGTACCCCGTAACAAGACGCCTGGTAAACTTACCCCCCTCCCCATTCCCAACCGCATCTGGCGTCACCTGGTGATAGATTTCAAGCAAATGCCTAAAGATAAACATAGGTTCAACAATGCACTAGTAATGGTTAATCGTCTAGGAAAAAAAGGCGTGGACTGTTCCCTGTACAACCAAAGCTACCGCTGAAAACGCCGCTCGGATATACTACGAGGGACCTTTCCGAGTGTTCGGGGTACCTATAACTATTACTTCAGATCGGGGCCCTCAATTCATTTCCGCCTTTATAGACGAATTATACAAACTTATAGGTGTACAGCACACTTTAGCCTCCTCTGGTCATCATAAAACGGTAGGGCAAGCCGAGATTATAAACGAATACCTCGATCAACGCCTCCGCCCCTACGTCAGTCACTATCAGGATGACTGGTCTGAACGCATACCTGCCATGGACCACGCTCAAGCTACATTACCGCACGAGTCTACAGGACTCTCTCCCCACGAGGTGGAAATGGGTTTCCCCATGCCTTTCCATTTTAATTAGCAGAATCGAACCGCAGGCGAAGAGTTGCAGGACCTCCCCGCGAGGGAAAGGGTGTTGCGCACGCACGCACAGAACCGTGTAAAAAAAATAGTGCAATTTGTCGAGTCCGCCAGAGAAGGGATAAAGGACAGTCAGGAACACATAACTAAGCAAGCGAACAAAAGGCAACGCGACCCCGATTTCAACGTTAGCGATTACGTACTAATCCTAAAAAAAAAACAGTCATGGCTGACCGACAGACCCTCTGATAAATTGGACTACCCAATAACCCAGCAAAAGTACAAAATATCGGGCAGAGAAGGCAACACTTTCATATTAGAAGTTCCCCCGTCCTGGAAAGCCTCCAACCGTTATCACGCAGATCGCTTACGCAGGTATCCCAATAACCCCTTGCCTGGCCAGGCAGCAGACAACCCTGATAGAGAATCGATTGAGCCTAAAGGCAAGGAAGAATTTATTGTTAAAAAAGTACAAGCATCGCGCTTACATTATAAAAAGCTGCAATATAAGGTTAACTAGCAAGGATGGGAATCGGACAACGATTGGTATCCTGCGGAGAATTTCAAGAACAGCGCCGATTTACTCAAAGAATTCCACGATAAAAACCCCGAATCGGCTGGGCCACCGTTAAGGCTGGAGAATTAGCTGGATGCGGCGCAAAAAGAGGTGTTTAACGCGCCACACCCGGATGACAACAAAGCCGTTGCACAAGGAAAGAGAACTACACGGAGGAGGCACGCATAAGGCGTGTTAATTGGAAAATCCGTCACTAGTGACATGTGGAGATGCCTGTCTGGTGACCCAAAGGAGTGAGGGCCCGGAGACTAATCAGACAGGTGGATACCCGAGGCGATCCCTCCTCTCGCTGGAAAGCAGTCACCAAAGAGTTGCGCGTTCGACCCTGATCATGTCTCGCGGACGATCCATTTTTTTAGCGGGGGGGTAGTTACGTACTGACACAGATCCAACCTGTCCGCTGCAGGTCACCTGACTGCAGGTCACCTGACCTTGCCTGCATTCACTGCCACTACAGGTCACCTGACCTGGCCCCACCTGCACGCACACACACACCTACCTAATATTGCCCCGCGCCCCGCGCTCCTAGATAGCTTCTTTCCTTTCCTCTCTATCTGTAGATTTTCGTACACAATATAGCACTATTGTTGGAGCCTTGCC
>NQIM01000654.1:0-17080 GCA_003426235.1 Xylaria polymorpha
AATAACCAAGAACCCGGATCTAACCGACCGGAGGCGCCGAAGTACAGTAGTAGTAGTAGTAGAAGAAGAAGAAGAAGAAGAAGAAGAAGAATAAGAATAAGAGCGCCTAGGGACGAAGACTAGATAGCAGCAAGAAAGGTTTAATACCAACGCAGCTTCCGCCTCCATATCTCGTCTTCTTCCGCTATCCTCGCGCGGCGAGCATCCTCCATGACCTCGGCCTCGGTGCGCGCGCGGAGCGGAGACTCGCAGCCCCTAAGGCCGATGAATCGCCCGATCTTACGTCTCTTCTCCTCAATAGGCATGTCGGAGGACCACTGCAGAAGGTCATGTTAGGAAAAGACTTCCTTGTTTCATTTCGTCTTTGTCACACTGGATGGGGTGGGGGGTAAACAGGGAAGTCGGTGAAGGGAGAGAAAGGGGGGGCGCAAATGAAAGAAAGGAAGAGAGGAAATTGCTCACATTGATGGGACATGGGTAGTGGAATGTGTACCGGCACGGCGTCCGCTGGTGGTAGAAGTGCGCGAGCTCCTCGAGCTGCGCGTCCGTCAGGAGCCAGAAGTTTAGCAGCGTCCCGGGGAACGCGGGATGCACGTCGCCCGTCGTGAGCCGTACCAACGGTGCCAGCGGCAGCGCCATCTGTTCTAGCTTCTGCTTGAAGGCTGCGTTGTTGGCGGCGCGCCGCTGGCTGAGCAGGTTTCGGGTTTGATTTTCCATTCGGGGTTTGGCTGGCGAGACTCCTATCCTCGGGTGCGTTGACCAGCTAGCTAGGTAGGTAGGTAGGTAGGTACTTGACGACGCGTTGCTGCGTGTAGTTAGGTCGATGTCTGGACTTTCTATATCCTCTTCTTGTCGCTCTTGGGTGGATCGCGTGCTGGCCGTTTTCTCTCGACTCCCGTGCTCTCGCTACGAAGTGCAAATAGATCCCCCTGAGTTAAGAAATGAAGCCAGGAGAAGGTTAATATGAATACTAAAGTTGTGTGTTTTGTTATGGGCGGGAGCGGGTTCTCTTTATCGTGAGATCGGGCCTACGACGTCAATTGTCAAGCCGCCAGCAGCTACAGAATAAAATAAACAAAACGGGGATGAAATGCGAAGGGAAGCAACTTGGGACAAATAAGACGAGACCCCCCTTTTATATTGTGGGAAGGAGCACTTGGAATTTATGATAACTACAGCTGCTGGGCTATGAGAGAGACTGAAGAGAGGGGGCAACCAAAAACCAGAAAACGAGGCTCGGGAAATGGCCAGGCGGGTGTGTTGCCCTTCTTGTATGTGCTGGTTCTCTTGTGGCAGGCTTTTCTTTGTTGGCAGCTGGCCGCGAAGGAAAAAAACCTTATTAAAAACATCGTGAGAGGCCGCCTTTGTCACTGCTCGGCTCTTTTCAGCGTGGAAGTGACCTTTTTGATGGACGTGTTCGGGTCTTGTCTAGGACATAGGCCTTCTTTCATAACCTTGCAAATCTGATATAAAAGGCCCCAGAGACAGGTGACAGAAGATACATCTATAGACCAGACTAGCATTGCAACGGATTGGGAAGAACCATCGCGACAGGTTCTTTATGTTTTTTGTCCCTCTGCCTTAAACCATACTGTGTTAATAATGACAGGTCCTTTACGAAGACAATAGACCGAGTCTACGATTCTCATTTTAATATAATATGTCTGATTGCTTCCAGGTTGTTAATCTAATGTTCTTTCGCGTATAATCTAGCCAATGCCACCTGTCAGCCTCCCGTCAGAATTGCTCTTCGGTGCACAGGACTCCTAGCTTCCGATCAGTTGTACATACAGACGGAAATCATCAGGTGACATATGCATTAGTCCCTAGGGTCCGTATGATGTGATGTGTATTTGCGCGCTTAAAGCCCCTTCCAGGCGACCTTGGCCACATGGTCAGCCTTTTTCCTGCTTTGTTTGACAAAGCCCATGGCCTTCATCTCGGCCATTGAACGATAGAACAAGACGAGTGCAGTTCTTTCGTCCAATCCATCTTCGGCGTCTTCGCCCACAATAGCATAATACGCCGACCAAATGTCGGCAGCGTTGATCAGTGAGCCAGTCTCGAGGTACAGCTGATACAATATTGCAGTTGTCGGCAGAGTAGGTGTAATCTGGTCCTCATCTGTTTTACAACAAGAGCAACCTAGATAGTCATGTGGCCGTGATAATGCTCGCTCAAGCACATTTCGTGGTTGCGGGATAAACACGTCCTTGTACGGCGTTTTTGAATCGTAGAGCCAGATCTCATTGAAAGGCATGTCACATGCCCCGTCAATACACATTGTAGCCCCTAAGTGCTCGAGAAACCGGTGGATGAGGTCGGTATATGACTTGTCAAGATCGGTAAGAGCCGCGGTATCGTGGCTGAGCTGTACCTTTTGGGCTACAACGGTGGTACGCAGAATTTTGCTCTGGCCGCTGTATTTACTGCGGAGAACATGGCCCTGATCATCCGCCTCGCTCCGTAATTTCTTGATGCTGGTTTGGATATCTGATAACATGGCAATGGTCTCGGGCGCTTCATGCCCCCAAGGATCTAGGCCGATACCTTGGTCGCCGTGCTGAATTAGGTCCATCAATCGACCCAAATATCCTTCACTGTCGCAAGGTTCCATGCGTTTTACTGAATCGAAAAAGTGGTCGTACAGACCAGAAAGGTTTACTCCGTTGTAAGAAGCGTCCATGTAAAGACTTGAAAAGTCAAGTGTTAAGGTCTTGCTGGTAGTTAAAGTCTTCAAAATGCGCAATAGCCTGATAACCCATCGATGCCGCTTCTGAAGACAGTCCACTACATGCTCGATGAGCTTACTGTCATCCTTTAAAAGTTGCTTGGCTTGAACAATGTCGTTATTTTTGACGGCGGTTTCTATGGTTTGACGAAAAGAGGGTAGACATCGTATGATTTCGACATGTTCAGACTCAAGGGCGTCTGAGTTCACCCCGTCAGACACCAAGAAACTCAAGGGGTTCGCGTAGAAATGGCACATATACGCATACTGTTTATCTTAGTCTCCAATTTTGGCCAAAGCGTTTAGAAAACTCACCTTCAAAGACTTGATAAAGTCTTGAATACTTGCCACCTGTTCGCGCTGGCGCTCTAGCAGGCTACCAACGAGATTTGGGCCCAGCAAGATCGGTGCTTCAGAGTGGGCAACGGCGGTTTTGAAGATCTTATCAACAATTGATGCTGCTTGCTCAACATCGAACTGGTCTCCGTAAAGACATTGGCAAGTCGATTTCAAGAGACGTGCCTCAAATAACTCGACAGAAGTAGCAACTCCAAAGAGGAAGGCAAAAGGAATGCGGTCAAGCCATGAACTATGAGTTGAATTAGCTATCGTATGAGGCGCCTACATTGATTTAAGCTTACCGTAGAAGTGATATCAGGTCTGATAATAGACCACTATCAAAAGCTTCACTGTCTTGGAATGCGATGACGGCCAGGTCACGTCGTGGTGTTAGCTTACGATGCGCGTATAGGGCTTCGAGGTCATAATTCAAGAATCTACGGCCCTTAAATTTTGAATTAGTAAAAACTACCTTCTACCTTTAGGTACATCTCTACACTTACATCTCTACTTGTGGTTAAATCCAAGTCGTCTCCATCAATCGAGTCCTTCGAAACGATATCATGTATGATCTTTCGCAAGATGGCTCTAAGATTCGAAGCGTCTCCAGAACGTAGGCGAACAATCTGAGCGTTTGCTTCATGTTGCAATGTCTCTGAGAGTTGCTCGAATATGAGGTCCTGGGATGCTATGTTCGGCCCGGTGATGATGAAAGCTGACGGGATTTTATCTTTTGGGGTATGATCAGGAGCGTTTTGCAGAAAGGAGGTGACCTGCTGTAGGGTGGATTGATTCGTGTCGCGGAGAATACTCTGAACCCGAGAGTCTATAGCTGACCACAACTTTTCAAATACCTTTTGTCTGAGATTCATGGTCCGGCCCGACTCGGCGCCCTGGAGAAGGGGTTGGAAGGAACTGGCATTCTTTATGCGTTGAGCCTCCGATTTGTCTAGTCTTTTCAATATTCTCCGCCGTTTGGCAGGGCGAGTTTGGTCGTCAGGATTTCCTGACGGATCAAATATATAGGCAGCCTAGGTAGAGAAAGGCATTAGTAGGGGATCTACAAAAACAAAATAAAAGAGGGCGGATTAACATGATGTTGCTTTTCTTCGTAGGCTTCGTCAAACCTTTCAGAAGATGCCATTGTTTATCAGGATGGCCGCATCCTTTCTTTGACCAGTTGATATTTGCATGCATAGGTATTCATGACTCTCAGCTAACATGGCCCATCTCCCAGAGACGCGATGATACGCGCCATAACTCCTGTACTGTACTACAGGGGCTTACCGTGTAATGCGCTAAACTGACAGGCACTTTACATATGTATGTAGGTATGTACAGTACAGTACAGTAGGTACCTACCTACATACAGTGGGTATGGTAGCGTGGCAAGGATGTTTGATTCGCGGCCCCGCCAAGTGTTGAATTGTCTGCGCTACATATCCAAGCCTTATCTCTACCTAGTGATAAGTGATATCACATCAACCACCCACCTGCCTTACCTAACCTTAGGTACTTAGTACACTATAAACTTTTAATTTTTCCCTTTCGGACCTGGAAGACCGTGCATACCCGTCGATGGGATCTACGAATCGTCCCTAGCTGTCTGAAACATCAAGGTGTCATGCCTCCTAGACCGGCTCTTTTTGATTTCGGTACACGTAATTTTGTGTGTAATTCCTGTCTGTCTGCTCTCCGGAAGCGATCGACTGTGACGCCATGGCCGATCCGACAATCATCACAAGCTGCGAATGCGCTTGCGCCCAGTCGAACCAAACCTCGGTCCCCCGAACAACAGGCTGAGCGTCTGAAGACCTTGGAGGCCCTTGGTCTTCTAAGAGACGCCCCAAGCAAACTGACTGTGAACTACTTCGAGCAGGGGGAGAGTGGCGCATTACGCCGTATTCAGGATGAAGAGGAGTTCAGCAAGGCCTTGACTGACCCGGGAGGCGAGCTCGATGCTCGTCTTAAGGAGTTTGAGGACCAGCTCCGGGGCATTACTGATATGGCCAAAGCGATAGCCGAGATGGGCGGCAAGGAAGAAGCTGACAAGCTGCGAAGGCAATTTGCTCGGGACTCTGATGGCAATACTGAGGAGCTACTAGAAGAAACTGACGATCTGTCGCTATCCTCGTTGGCGATCCCGATATATGGTCTGAACGGCAACCGGCAGGATCGCATCCACCGACTGAACAATTGGATAAGACGCTGTAGCAGGGTCAGGGAAAAGAACAAAGTTCTGCCTAAGGATGTCGAGGGTCTTTGGAAATCGTATTCGGCAGCACGCACCACATTGTCGGGACGATGGCACACTGTCCCAGCCTCGACTTGGGAGGTATTATGGCAGATACTTTCAGCCGAATATCCGTTTAATACAAGTCGCATGTTATATATATATACACTCGCCAAGGACATGCAGCAATCCGGAGTTTCTTTGCGCCCTGAGCAGCAGATTCTAGCCCTCGAGGCTATATTTGTCGACGGTTGGGAGACCGAGGCCATCGAGAACCACCGACGGCATGTTTCAACCCTTGGCGCGAGTCCGGAGACGTTTATGCCCTTCTGGCAACTAGGACTGCAAATGTACTGCCGTGTTGGGGACTTGGAACGGGCTCAGCGCGTAGCTAGCACAATCCTGGAATCCCCTTACGAGGCCGACCCTCGAATCATACAGCCACTCATAAAACTATGTGCCGAGACCCCTGCGGCTGTTGAGACCGGCTTCAAACTCTACCGCGATCTGCGCGCTAGCCTTGGAGATTCAATGACCATCGAAGACTACGACATAATCATCTCATACTTTTTAGCCTCTAGAAATACCGAATATGCCCTCTTCATCTTCGTGGATATGATGAAGTCGGGGTCTGTTGATCTTGTAGGAGCCCAGCACTATCCTCCGAGTATTGCAAATCCGTTCTTTTTTGGCAAGTGGTTGAAGCGGCTCATCGGTGCCGGTGACCTTGAAGGCGCTTTCAATGTGCTCCACTTCATGAGATCTCAAGGAATCACACCACGACCACTCCAAGTCAATGGGCTCATTGGAGCGTGGCTTAGATCTGGGGTTGCTGATAATGTCCAAAAAGCGGATGACGTTGCATGGGCGATGATCAACACGCGCATACAGTTTGTGGAATTGAGAAGAAGAAAGTTAGACCTACCGAGCATGAGCTTATACCAATGTGGTGATGGATGGCCACGAGCGACTCTGGAGACTTTCAGCCTACTCGCGGAAAGCTACCTGGAACGAGGTCTTGCGGCGAAGATGGATCCATTATGGGAATCTTTCCAGGAAGCTGAAATCACCCCAGATTCATTCTTCCTAAACCAGCTACTCTTCTCTCTTCTTCCAGAAGGAAAAGGCGATGCTGTGCTGCCTACATACCAGGAAATGTTTAATCGATTCAGCCTGAAACCGGATTCCCATACTTTCATGGCACTCTGGCAAGCCCTTCCCGCCAATCGTTTCACCAGGGTAACCCAAAGAGATCTGAACGTGGAAGCCTCGCGGACTCGTGCTTTGTTTGCAGAGATGATTAAGCACGCCTCGATATTCAAATCAAAAGACGGCATGGAGATGGATGAGTTCTTGGCGAGGAACATTTTACATTCATTTCGTAAAATTAGAGATCACGC
The DNA here is from genome assembly GCA_003426235.1 of Xylaria polymorpha. Taxonomy (NCBI): domain Eukaryota; kingdom Fungi; phylum Ascomycota; class Sordariomycetes; order Xylariales; family Xylariaceae; genus Xylaria; species Xylaria polymorpha. The sequence goes on from NQIM01000654.1 coordinate 6,704, forward strand.
CGGTCTTCTACTGGCCTACCGAGCACTACGGCGAATCTTTGGCTATAATCCGCCGGACATGGTTGTCTTTGAGATATTAATAGGAACACTGGATCTGGCAAGACTCGCCAAACGCAAAGAAGGCTCCAAGCTCATCCGAGCGAGGGCGAACCTTGATCACTACCTGACGCATCGACATAGGGAACTTGTGCTCTCTGGAAAGGTCAACGAGGGCGAAGAAATGCCAATAGAATTAAGAGTCGAGGAGACGGGCGATTTTTTGGAGCTCCAGCTAGAAACAACCCTTTCAGATCTGGAGACGGATGATGCGCAGCGATTGGCTACAGAGGCTGCCGAGGAGATGGGCCTACAAGCACCAACAGCCCAAGATGCGGAGGCCCATCCTAATACATGACATCAGACTCACTGTATAGAGAACATGTACCATATGTGATAACAGTCATTTCGCTCAGTCGTATGCGAAAAATGTACAACGAGAAAGCTGCGCGTAAACTAAACAATTCATTATCAATCAAGAGCTCTCTACAGCACCTGGACATGCTCTTCAAATAATGACCAAGATACTGCCTAGATACAATATCTACTTAAATTACCTACTGGAAAAACTACATAAATAAGAGCACTGTCGATGGTCACTTCAGGAGAGGGTTGTTGTTCGAAGGTGGGCGAACTCAGGGACTTGAATATGTCACCTGACTGAGGAAAGGGTGAGCCAAGCGCCAAGCCCGAGCAAAAGCAGTGAGTGGCTAGGTACGCTAAACCTAATTTGATTGCCGGTGCCTTTCAAGCACGGTACCCACTTACTTAGGTACCTAGGTACGGCTGCAGACGACTGAGAAGCCCTATCTCGAAAAGAGTGGGGCACACAAAGAATTACCAGGAAATTCTGGGTTCAATTGCGACTTCGACCATCTGCAACAACACCAACACCCCAATTATACACCACGTACAGATTCAGCTGGCTTTAAACATCCTAACTTCAAAAATAAGAAGACATGGGAGCCAGCAAGGAAAAGAAGGCGGAATACTTCCCCAAGCTCAAGGCCCTGCTTGAGGAGTACAAGTCCGTCTTCATCGTCACCGTCGACAATGTCAGCTCGCAGCAGATGCACGAGGTTCGACAGTCCCTCCGCAGCGAGGCTGTCGTGCTGATGGGCAAGAACACCATGGTATGTACATATACGCGTCCCAGACGTCGCAGGGCCGTATCCGTGTCTAGTGGCTGACTCTTGTTGTTTATTTCCGCCTTTCTAGGTGCGCCGAGCCCTGAAGACCTTCCTTGCCGACACCCCCGAGTACGAGAAGCTGCTGCCCCACGTCAAGGGCAACATCGGCTTCGTCTTCACCAACGGCGACCTCAAGACCATCCGTGATAAGATCCTCGCCAACAAGGTTGCCGCCCCTGCTCGTGCCGGTGCTGTTGCGCCCGCCGATGTCTATGTTCCCGCCGGCAACACGGGTATGGAACCCGGCAAGACCTCCTTCTTCCAGGCCCTCGGTGTCCCCACCAAGATTGCCCGTGGTACTATTGAAATCACGACCGATCTCAAACTTGTCGAGTCTGGCAACAAGGTCGGTCCTTCCGAGGCCACTCTGTTGAACATGCTCAATATCTCTCCCTTCACCTACGGTCTGGGTGTCGCGCAGGTCTACGACGAGGGTAATGCCTTCTCGCCCGATGTTCTCGACATCAGCGAGGAGCAGCTCCTTAAGACCTTCTCCAGCGTCATCACCACCATCGCCTCCGTGTCACTGGCCATCAATTTCCCCACTCTGCCTTCCATCATACACTCTCTCGTCAACAGCTACAAGAAGGTCTTGTCCGTTGCCATCGAGACCGAGTACAGCTGGCCCGAAATTGATGAGCTCAAGGATCGTATCGCCAACCCTGACGCTTACGCTTCTTCCGCTCCTGCTGCCGCCGCCGCCACGGAGTCCAAGACCGAGGCTGCTGCCGAGACCAAGGACGAGGAGGAAGCTGAAGAGTCCGGTGACGAGGGCTTCGGTGGTCTCTTGTATGTTCTACTCCATCTAGAAAATCGCACTTGTCTCCTTTTTACTAACCTGGCTTTAGCGACTAAATTACACAGCATAATCACGGTGTTAACGGACTGGCATAAAACTGTGGATCGGTTATGTTTACGGGATCTTAACGTACGGAAATGGACGGTACATAGGTCTTTTACTGGTCAATTGAGACACTTTACGTGTGACGGAAAAGAGATTACGCAATATGGTTGACGATTGTGAATGTGATATGCTGCTTGCTATCTTGGTGCTCAGCCATTCACTTCCGCAAAAAGGTTAGTAAGAATTTCCCTGCCGCGAGTTATTCTCCCTGAAAAACGTGTTCTATGATTATAAAAATAATCAAGAGCTTTTTAACCCTGAACATTTCTTGATGACACCACTTATCAACAACACCCTATGAGACACGACCTTATTTTTTCACATGTTAAATAAATTCGCTATGGCAGAAGAGCTAACTCATCTGTAAAGTTATAGGAATCTTGCAAGTAGTTGTATATGTTTTGATAATGTAATACATCCCTATCCTACATTGCTAGCTGTCAATTAGATAGGCCCGGGTGCCCCGTCGTCTTTCCATGTATCACCCCGCAAAGCTTTTATGATTTGTCCTGATTTTTACCTAAAATTGCCTTCGCGACAGCGATAGCCGTATCGGGCAGCCCCGCGAGCCGCGCAACTTTGAGCGCATGACTCTGCCGATTGACACCCTTTCGTAGCCTATGCACATAAACGAAGCCGCCGTCGCTGTCCTCCTCGACGTCGGTGCAGTACATCTCGACAGGGCCTTTCCCACTGACGTGCAACCCGCTGTCGTGGACAAGGTCCGCAACCCTGTGAAAGTGCGTGGCGAAGAGCGCGCGGCATCTATTAATGGTGGCGAGGTGGTGCAAGCACGCGAAAGCGACGGCCTCCCCATCCTCGGGCGTCGTGCCGCGGCCGATCTCGTCCATAATAACAAAGGATCGGAACGTCGCGTGGCGCAGGATTTGCGCCGTCTCTAGCATCTCAACCATGAAGGTGCTCTGGTCCCGGTAGAGGTTGTCGGCCGACCCGACGCGCGAGAAGACGGCGTCCACGATCCCTAGGGTCACGTGCGACGCGGGCACGTAACACCCTGCTTGCGCGAGGATCGTGATGAGTGCGTTTTGCCGAAGATATGTGCTTTTGCCTGCCATGTTTGGGCCCGTGATTAGCCAGAGACGACCTTCTGAAGAATGCCCTAGTAACGGTGGTATTGGTATGCTGTCTTGTGTGACATGGGATTCCGCGCTGGGTGTCGGCGACGTGGGAATAGAATTGGCAGTGTGTCCCACGAGACAATCATTCCTCGTGAAACTACGCCCTTGTTCGCGCAACCCGCCCTCCACCGTCGGGTGTCGGCCCCCGATAATCGTATGGGCTGTCGAATTATTCAGGATGGGCCTTGTCAGTCCTTGCTCGACGGCGAGGCGTGCAAACGACGTCGTGACATCAAGTTCATCTAGCACCGATGCATTGCGCCGGAGCTTGACCAGGTTCGCTACCACGGCCGCGCGCAGCTCGGTGAAGATGCGCGCCTCTTCGGCCCCGATTTCGAACCGTGTCTGGTGAATGCGCTGCCCCAGTGTTGTCCATTCCGTTACGTAGAATGTCCGGGTGCTGCGACTTGAGCTCACGGCTGTATGGCCCGTGACGCCTGTAGCCCGTGTATCTTTGCCCTTTACGTGGCAGATGTGTCCCAGATTGGGCGTCCACTTGAGCGTAAGGCTAGGGGCGTCCAGACGCTCACGTAGGGTATTTCCCATCTCGGTCTTCTCTTGTAATAGGGCTGAAAGTTTGGTGTGCAACTCTTGTAACCCAGAACTTGCCTCCGGTTTCATGACGAAAGTCATGACATCGTCTGAGTAATGGTCTCTGATCGAGATGGGTTTCTTCCTCTTTGACCCCTTGGGCAATGATGCCGCGTCTCCTTGTGTTCCTTCGGCGGCAACGACTTCTTCAGCCAGACTAAGCAATTCGTTGGCCTGGCTATCCTCATTTTCATGCTGTTGGCCGAGCCCCTCTTCGTCAATTGACATGCGGATACGTTCTGCTAGTTTCACGGGCTCCTCAAGCTTGATACGGGAAAGCATGGACTCAAAGCAGGAAGCAGCTTGAGTCAAGGAACCGACATCTACGTCTGGATTCTGACCAGTGGCGTTATGGGGCTCTATTGATTCTATTCGCCCGGCTTCAGTAGCATTAGTAAGAATGTTGAATATGTCTTGCACGGCACGAATTGTGTTAGCTAAGCTTATAAGGTCATCTGCATCCCCGCGGCCGAATGCAAACTTCTGTACCAGCCGTTGTGAATCGTGACTTTTCCTCAGCAACAGAATAATCTCATCGCGGCGGTCTTCATTTCGGATGAAGTACTCAACCAAGTCCTGGCGAGCCTTGATAGTATCTAGACACGTAGACGGCGCGCTTAACCATAAATCTAGCAACCGAGCGCCGCCCTTTGTGACTGTTCTCCGCACAGCATGGAGCAAACTTCCCTTGAAAACGCGATCTTTGATAGTTTGCTTAATCTCTAAGGCTCGCATGGTGTTCTTGTCCATGGCTAGGACTGCTAGATTCTCATGCCGCTGTGGGGGCTGCAACTTCATGCTCAGCCCCTGAAGACGATTGTTCACATATTGGAGGAGCAAACTCCCTGCCTGAGCCTCGTTCGCAGTGAGGTCTGCGACAGTTTGCACCGGTATCTCGGACTCCAGCATTGGACGCCATTCTGAGACAGGTAGAAAGTTCCCTCGGGGCGCGAAGGTGATGAAATGCTTATCTTCTGCTAGGACGGAGAACAGCTGGTGGTCTCGTTGCGACTCGAGCAGTTCATCAACGACAATTTCTCGAGGCCCCACTCGGGATAGGATAGACGAAAGTGAGGTTACAGTTGTATCTTGCGTATAGAATTGCCCGGTGGAGACGTCGAGCCAAGCTAGCCCTATCCGTGTGGAGAGCGGGCTTGAATTTTCGATGCCGGCGGGTAGATTGGCATCCGTCGAACCGCGACGGGCTTCATGGTCGATGTGGATCGCCAACACATAATTATTGGCGTAGGGGTCAATAAAATTCTCATCTATCAAGGTACCTGGTGTGATGACGCGGGTGACTCGGCGGTCATGCATGAGCCCGCCAGACCTCACCTTATCGCCAGGATCATTGGGGAATTCCTCGGCTACGGCTACATAGCAGTTGAAGTCGAGCACTAATGTCTTGAGAAATCTGTCCAGCTGAAAGAAGGGGAAACCAGCCTACAAGGGGTATCAGAGAGATTGTGTCACGACAGCAGACATAAGAGGGATAGTAGATAATGAACCAAGATACCATTGGGACGAGGCCAGCATTAGTCTTCTTTTGCGCCACCTTGAGGTTTAGGAGCGGCCCGTACTCCTCGGCATGCTCGAAGTAAAGCTCATAGAAGCCACCAACACGTGTCAGGAGTATGCAGTTCTCAAACTTCTGCATGTTGTGACGTGCCTGCAGCACCACGGTTGGATAAGCCGGACCGCCATCGTCTTGAACGTCGGGCAACGGCTCCGCCTTGACAAGACCTTGAGGAAGGTCATCCAGTTTAAAAGACGACTTCGTCTTCTTCCCCCCGCGATTGCGTGCTGCGCGGGAAAGCAGTGCAGCGATCAAGATGGTTTGCAAGACTCGGCCGTCGTAGGATATCACGTGCATGGGCACGACTGGCAATAGATCTCGTGCGAGCAGCTGAAGTGGGAACAAGCAGTGGTAGCACACGAGGGCCGGCGTCATACAGCTGACACGGACTGCGACAAGCGAGCAACGGAAGAAGCCGAGGGCATGATGACGAGCCGGTCATCTGGGACGAATAGGAAACGACGGTAGAGGACGGTGTGTGTGGACCGGGTTGGCGTGGAAGCTTGTACTAGCTCAGGAGGGGGAGAGGCAACGAGAGGTTTCAGTCCCAATGTCCAGATTGCCAGGCCGTCCAGATGCCAAATGCAGGTCGCACAGATTTAGTCGAGACAGGAAAGGAAAGGAGGGAAGGAGACGGATGCAAAGCCTGGAGGTGAGTGGTGCGTTGGTGGTGGAGGAGGAGGAGGAGGAGGAGGAGGAGGTACACTTGAAAAAGATTTGGAAGGGTCCGACGATCATGTTGTATCACCAGCAAAGGCCGTCAAGAGAATGGCTAATTTCGGCACTGTGTGCGACTACTCGTGCTACTCGCTCCACCCAGGCATCGCGCACCGCCCCTACAGAGGTAGCACACTGTAGCACAGGTATCTCGTCGGCGAGCGCCACCGTGTGCAAGGCCAGACAGCCGCGCTCGCGCACTGTCGCTGCGGCGGCTAATCCCTGCTGCTGACTCTTCCCAATAAGAGCCAGTAGCTCGATATTTGGAATCTTGTTCCAACTTCGTCTTGCAGAGTCGTCGGCATTACAACAAGCACCTCACAACGCCGACAGCGTCTCCTGTCTCCCCGCCCAACTAGCATCTTCCGAAGGGGTCAAGGCTTTCTTTTCCAATGCAATTCCACACACCAATGCAGCATAGCAAGCCAGCTAGCCAGCTATCTGTAAGTAGGTATGCTGCAGGTCCCTAACAAGCCCCCTAGGAAGTCCAGTAGTGCCGCGTATCACAGCGATCCAGTAGGTAATGCCGTCGAACATCCGCGGTTGGGTACTGTAGTGTAAGTAGTGTTAAATCGTCACCCCCGGACAGACGAGTGGAACTCTCCTCTCCAGACATGAATCAAGGCCCGACGATTTGGAATCCGTGGCTGCCAGCCTGGTCGATAATGACAAAATCGAGATGGGCTCCCTAGGGGCAACTCCCTTTGTCGCAGTCTCTTCCGAGCTGAGGTTACATAACGGCTCAACCCCAAGGCAGGTTCCAAGGCATTATCAAATCATTGAAGGTCCTTGCACCGCTAGGCAGTCGATTCAGGTGAGGGGTTGAGGCGATCGACGCCAAATAGCGCTACCGAGCGGTTTGATGTCGCCGGTAATGTCAAATTGTATCTCTCGACGACCCAAACGGACGGGAAGGTGGCCCATCTCAATTCTCAAATGCTCCCCTGTTCTATCTCAAATTCCTCTTTCTAGTGTATACCTACGGCATATCCACGCCATATACCTACACGCAGACGGCAGTATACACTACTCCCGTTTCTTTTTGCTTGTTGCGCATTGGATACCTAGTTCATATATATCAAATCTACGCCGCATGTGGCCAAAAGGGTTGCTCACGGAAAACGCCCTACTTACGGGAAGCACACACAGCCCACCTATTAATAAATACCCGCACCCCAGCTTCGGCTTTGCTTGCCCGCCCGTTACTAAGTAGCAAGTGCCAGCTAGATCCATCGTGTCGTATTGTATCGTGTCGTGTCGTTAGAGTCTCAAGCTTTCAACTTCACCCACGCCTCTTCTCGCTCTCTTCGCTCGTTTCAGCATCGCGCCGTTCACTTTGTATCGCTGAGAGACAGGCACTCTAACGCCAAAGCGAATACATATTTTGGAACTGGAGCTTATCGGGAACCCTGAGCGCAACTTGCGAGACTTTGTAGACACCAGTTCCATTATGATAAACGCGGCGAACACGGGACCGCAGACGATGGCACGGTCCTCATTACGTACCGCCCCCGGGGCGACAACACCGACCTAGGAGAAAATCTCTCGAGCAGCTCGAAGCCAAATACAAAGCTTTGATGCGGAATATGCTCATGTATCAACAGATGAGGAAACGGAATATGGGCGGAGGAGCCGGGTCCGGGACGAGCATCAAGACCGAAGGCGCTGGTACAGGAGGGATAGCCGAGAAGTCACAGCAACATTTAATATACCAGGCCCAACAAACGCTTCCCACTCCGTCGTCGTCCGTCTCGCCCACTTCGAGTATAACGAATCTTGAGGACACAAACATTTCGAAGCAGAACCAAGCCCAGCAGCAAGCAACATATCAGCAGCATCATCATCAAAACCCGACGCCTGCTCTACGCGAACAGCAACGCGAACGTCCGCCGCAGAAAAGACTACAGAATGCTGGTAGTGGACCCAAATCTGCATATGACAGGCGGGAGGCGGGTTCATCAGCACGACATACCCGGCCGGCTGGTCGGACAATGCCAGCCGCGATGCAGCTCGCGTATGAGGAGCTTGCGTCGATACAACGACAACAGTCACCATTGCCGCAGCAACATCAACAACAACCACATCATCAACAGCAACCTTCGTTCCAGCCGCCCAACCAGCAGACGCAGCAACAGCATCAAGGGAGCGCCCCGATCCCAATACCACGGCCGACCAATATACAAATTCCAGCTCATTATCTACAACAGCAGTACATGCACCATGTATCGCCTCATATGCACGCACATCACCAGCCGCTAACCTCACCTTTACCCACTCCACCCCATCTCACCGCCTCGTACACCACCCATCATAATTTGCCGACAATGTCAACACCATACGCTTCATACGACACCGGGGGGATGCCGACACACATGGATCAGCATCAGCGACAGCAACAGCCGCAGCAGCACCCCCACCATCACCTTCATCAGCCACAGCACGGTATGCCCGCTTTCGGCCCTAACGATACCGTTGAGGGCGACTTATTAGACTGCTTCGTCTCCAACATGGGTGAAATGTAAAAGATACGTCTGCTTTCTTTTAGCTCAGGGTACTATAAGCCAGTAAACATGGGTTGGATATTGCTGTATGGCGTCGGATCGCAGACTCGTGGTCGCGGTTGCCTTCTGTGAACTAAACAAGGAAAGAGAGTGGTGGCTGGCGGCTAGCGTTCATTTATTTGGGAGGGAAAAAACATATATATATACGTAATTACTCAAGTATACGCGGTTACATACGAATGTCCCTCGATTTACGCGACTTGGTCGGCGGAGTTCAAGGGCGGGAAGGCGGAGATCGTTGCCGATCTATTGAATTACACTGTTCGGGACCGGGGCCTTTTTTTTTCTGCCTCTGACTGGATTGGATCAAAGAAAGCGGACGCGGGGGTTCGGACACATTTCATGTACGTTTATATGGTATGAGATGGAGTGGAAATCAAACGTCAGGTTACGGGAAATCAATCACTCTCGAATTGGAATTACATGGAAGACAGTCTCTTCCCACATCACTTTTAGGCCTCTCTTCCTTGTTGAACATAGCGTACGAAAATAATTAACGGTGCGAAGGGTTCGCTATTCCTGGGTAGTATATAAATAACATTTTTCAATACTGCCAGAGAACAACGCGCTTCCGACATCTCCATCAACCCAGGCTGTGTTGTTCCCTCAGACTTTGATTCATAGTATTAGACAACCCCGCCATGAAATAAAATAACGCAAACGAATGCACTTAGCTATGACACGATTACTAGGTCCCAAGACTATATCTGGCCTGTTCCCAGGGTTTGATGCCAGGTGCTGCTTTACTACGATCCTACTTTGCTTTCTACTACTAGGATTAGCAAGCTACTTACTACAAGGCTTACTACCTCGACATGAAATCTGAATGTACCACTTCTCCGCGATCTTTCCATTCAACAACAATCAGTCACCCACGAACTTAGGTAGACGTCCAGGGAAAATTATAACTGTAAACGATACGTGGCAACCTCAAACGGACGCAAAGTGATCGGGAATATCCCATCCTCGATGTCGATCTCCTCACCATCATCCTCCAAGGTGTTAGTCTTGAATACCTTCTTAACATCCCAGGTAGTCGTGACTGTGCCCGAGCTCCGTCCCCCAAGACTGTCATATATGCGGATGATGACGCTCTGGCCCTTGCGCTGGGGTATATTGCCCTCATAGGAGACGTCTTCGTCGTCCTCGCCGCGCTTGACGCAATCCAGGACTAGGGACTTATCACCTGTCAGTCGAACAGGATGGGAGGAAAAGGAGGCGGCATCGAAAGTCGAGGGCGCTGTGAGAACTTTCATCGGGTTATTGAAGTTGTACCCGGCACGAACGGTGGCTGGTCCCAAACTTCCTTGATGTGGAAGGATAGCCCAGCGAATCTTATGCTTGCCCATATCGGCATGCGCATCTGGCGCCTTTGGTGACCGTAGCAGCGAGAGACGCATTAGATTACCGCATGTCGCAAACCCGTACTTGCAGTCGTTGAGGATGGAAACACCATAGCCGTTCTCAGATAGATCGGCGAATTTATGGCAACATACTTCAAACTTGGCCATATCCCAAGAGGTGTTATAGTGCGTGGGTCGCTTAACTATACCATATTGTGTCTCGTACGAGGCCTCGGTATTCCTGACGTCCACAGGGAACTCGACCTTGAGAAACTTCATCGTCTCGTGCCAATCAACGAACGCAGTGCACTCGACGTATG